>CM040188.1:34699624-34842124 GCA_022606455.1 Callitettix versicolor | reverse complement strand
TATGTTATCTAATTTTTATTTTTTATAATTTTTACCGCGGTAAAAGAAAATTTAATAGATGCTCAATTTATTCCACTATTTCATAAAGTAAGTGGTTCATGGAATTCAATTTTAACTATAATTCAGAGAGCCGAAGTCATATTATAAAGCACTAAATCTTTAGAAACATTAAATGAAATGTTAAGTAAATGATTTTACCGACTCACTATGGTGAGTAAATAGGCTACTGTAATGCACCACAATGATAAACAGCTTCCTGTTAGACACTAAGTTGATTATGCTTTCTTATCTCGGATTTATGTGTATTAATGCCCTTTAGACTGTCCAGTGATTAACTTACAGAGTTTAAATGATATTATAAGACTAGCATTGATTTTTTTTTAAATAAATGGTTTCTGTTGTGCTTTAGTTATAGAAATATTTAACTATTTTAGTGATGGTTGAATGGTTTAATCCGGACTGGTTTTTAAACAAGGATGGCGTATGTTCAATCTAGTAGTATATAAGTTAACACATTAGTTTTTCAATATGTAGGTCTAGTCAACAATTAATTTTCAATATATAATTTACAGATGCATACAAAGGCATGTATGTAGCTCTGTGTGGTATTCTGTTTTGTATTCATAGTTTCTCTCGTCACTTTTTCTAAGAGTAAACATAGTGCTAAACTTATGTTTATTTGAAAAGGTTATCTGTACTCATTCACAGAAACTAAAATTTATCAAACTACATGTAACTGAAAGTATTTAAAGGCTATTGAATGAAATATTCTATATAATGTTTGGGGCATTAATACTGCCAACCCTACTCACGAAAAAATAATGTACCATATAAACCTTAATATTTCCAGTAACAATTTTTTGTACAATTCGGTCATTTATAATTGAAGAGTTGATGCTGAAATCTGTTTTTTTGTTTTTGTTGTTTTTTTCTTTCTTTTTTGTATTTTGCCCATATTTTTGTTAATGTACAAACGATTTACTCACATTTAAATTTAATTTTCAAATTAAAATTTATTAAAATATATTTGAAACTTTCAGTCAATCAGCAAGCATATTATTGAGATACAATATCAATTAGTAGTAGCAGATTAAATTCCAATATAAGTTAGTAATTAATAATAACAACAAATAAGTAAGTCTCTCTTCCATAGTATCTTTACTGCATTAGGACACATTCTAAATCTGTGGTTTGTAAATATTATGTTCAAAGTAATAAAAGACTACTCAGTTTAGTAGCCTGATGGTAGTAGTAGCCTCTCCCAAAATAGTTGTTCAAATAAATGTTATTGTTAAACTGTTTACTTTTGTAGGTAGATAGCTTACTTGTTTGTACTAAGTTGGAGTTTCACCAAATATGAACTGTAGTTACTTACATACATGTATAATAGCAATAGCTAACTTGCTTGACAAATTTGAAGGTAGTTCAATTATATTGAACATTATAGTATATTATATTGGAACATAAATCCATCAAAATTATGTTGAAACCGCACATTGATAGAAACATTACAATTAAGTTGTTTGACAGTGATATATTTGATGTGGTTAAAAAAAACGATATAACTACATTTTAGTTTTGGATCTTTTTTGACTTTTGAGTTACGTACTGTGGCTTTCATTTGACTACCATAAGATATTGTTAGATTTATAAAGCAGTGCCTTTAATTTGACCACCATAAGATATTGTTAGACTTGCAAGTTGGGTAAAGTGTCTTTAATTTGACCACCATAAGGTATTGTTGTACATGTAATTAGGTACAAGTCACTTTCATTGAACTTAACAGCAGCAATACAATTTTTATTGTATTTATATGAATAGGCACTATTTCATTTCCAAGATCACACACTGAAAATAGAGTTGCCAAGAGTCAGTGATGGTGAATTGACAATTACCATGAGCTGCAGTAAATTATAAACAGCACAAATGATCAAAGCCTATATTGTTACGGTGTTTTTCTTCTAAAAAAATAGCTTTCTTAGGATTTATTTCAAGTTTATTGCTGTTAACAATAGTTTTAATAATGTCATCACTAGTGTTTTCTGGCCCTTGTTCTTATAAGCATTGAAATTCTTGACAACTGTACAAATTCCTTCGCATTTCCTCCATTCAATTTCATTTTCAGGTATAAGTCATATCAAGTGTACTTTTCAGAAGCAAACCATCTTATAACTCAGTAAGAAAATGAATCTTATGAATATGAAAGTAAAAAATTATGAAGCTTTTTAAAATCAGGCTGAGATATGGGTATTATTAATTGCTGACTAATTATTAATAAATTGTAAAATGTTGTTGAGATCATGATTTAGTCATTGCTGCTCTGTCACAAAATTATGTGTGCTTTTAGGACTTGCAAATGGAAAATGAAAGACCTTCAGATGCTAATAAATACGGTCTACCTCTAAATCTGTTGTAAGTTATATATTTATAGCATTTACTATTTAAATTTATTTGCTTAATAAGTTAAAGATTTACATAAATATTAAATTTGTGTTATTTAACCTTTTTTGTTATTACTATTAAATATTTAATAACAAATATTAATAGGCCTAGCCTGTATTCTTTATAGAATAAAATATGTAATATTAATATAAAATGGATTATATTAAATTAAATACAGCTTTATATATATATATATATATATATATATATATATATATATATATATATACACATATATATACACACACACACACTCACATACATACAGAGGGTGTTCCACCAAGGCGTACCCATATATGATTTTCTATTAGTTGCATGTTCCTCAATTGATTCTTTTAAAACTTTATGAACTTTTTAATAAAATAACCAAAGATGTTGTATGAAAATTTCATCACTAGTGTTTCTAGAAACAAAATGGCAAAAAAAACAAAACTTCTATGTCTCTGTACTTTATGCCCTTTAGGCTGGATAACCACCAAATGTGGAGCGGAGTTGCTCCGAGTTGAGCAGATTCAAAACCTAACCTATTGTTTTTAATGTAAGTGCAGCCACTGAGAGCTTAATGAAGCTGAGATGAGTCAAATGGCTTTGCTTTCAGTGGCCGCACGCATATTAAAAACAATAGTTTTAGTTTTGGGTGCATAGTCTGCTCTGCTCAACTCTGCTCCAAATTTGGTGGCCATCCGGTCTAGCTCTTGCAAGTGTAAGTAATTATTGAACAGCTGTTCGATTCAAATTCAAAACATCAATTAAATTGAAACAAAAAATTATAACTTTATCTTTTCTTTCAACAAAAGTCTTTTTTCCAAAAAATATCCTATATGAAAAGCAATACTTTAACAACTACTATTGATTTTCTTTTATAATCATTAGTTTGTTAAAATTTTCACAAAATTTTTGGCTTGTAAATAAAAAGTTTGTAAAGTTTCAAAAGAATTAGTTTTTGAAAATAAATTTTAAATATTTATGAAAAATTTAATATATTTTTTTTAAGTTTATCTTTGTACTTATTATTAAAATGACCTAATACACTATTTTCAGACTCGTAACTGAGAAATTGGAACTTATGTCTGTGTACGATATTCTTCTTTGTCTTTGGAAATATGTTTTCTCTAGTTATGAGCCAAATGGAAATCTTCCGGCTGTTATAAACTTATAACCACTCCCTAAAATAATAATAAAAAAAAATTGTAATGTCATTATATTGTCAACACATTGTTCCTTACCTTTACATTATTTGTCTGTGACTATTAACAACACAAAATACATAGCCTACATGTCATTATTATGGTTTATTTGAGTTTTTGTCATCATTAACCTGTTCAATATCCTGCTTTTATTTAGTAAATGTAGCTTTTTCCTTGTTTTTTGTGATTTTTATTTTTAATTATTCAAGGAATCAGCTTTGAGTGACTGTTCTTTAGTTTTTAGTACTTTAACATAGGCCTAGGCATCTAGGTTTATGTTCTAGTTGTTTGTTTGTTTTTAGATAATTTGATAAGAGATAATCAATATTCTCAAAACGGGTATTGTTTCCATATACACAGATGGTGGCAAATGTCTGAGTAAAGAATAGTATTAATATGAATATTCCATTATTAAATAACGATTTTTAAAATGAAATAGTCTATGTGTTATATAAACTATATAATGTGGTGGCTGAGCTTCACTCTGTTGAAGTTTTCTATTAGATTCTTTGGTAGATACCATCAGTGGCGGCTGGTACATTGTCAGTAGGGAACTGCAGCATTCCCAAAGAAAAATAAATGAGTAATTAGGATTATGACCTATTTTTCCGTCTAGTGGTCTATGTACTCACCTAGTAAAGGCTACTGTGGTTTAGAAACTCTACTGTTCCATCTTCAAACCATACTATAAAATGCTATATATCCCTCTTTCGAGGTCGTCACAAGGTTAAACAAAACATTAAAAACAAGTCAGAAACACTAAACTCAATTACACAATTAAAATACATATAATAAAATTTGGTTTGACCAAACGATACAGTCAATTCGTATGTTGTTAAATCCCAGAATAATTAATAATAATTATAGGCAGTCCGGAATGTAACAACATATGAGTCGCACATATCGTTTGGCCAAACCAAATTTTATTGTGTGTATTTTAATTGTGTTCAGTGTTTATGATGTGTGTTTTTAATGTTTTGTTTAATTTTGTAACGACTTCGACAGAGCACTTTAACATTCCGTATTATGACCTGAAGATGGAACAGTATGGTTTCGAAACCGCGTTAGCCTTTATGAGGTGAGTAAATAGACCACTAGATACAAAATAGGTCATAATCCTAATTACTAAAATATGTGGTCTGGTGGCTATGTTGCAATAATGAAAAAGAAAGAAATTTAAGATTTTATTTTGCAATGCAGGGCAATATGACAAGATTTATTTGAATACAAAATATGAGATTTTTTAATGCAAAAGAATCTCAAAGAACCTGCATTCAGTGCAGTATATTAATTGTTACATTTGGTTAGACACAGCATAACTTTCCAGGATATGATTGCCTTCGGGTATGGCCAGTGAACAAGCAAAGCTGTACCGTAAGTTTCACAATTCCTTTTATTATTTGTGTACTGAAGTCAAGTTTACTCAATATATGAATTTCACAACTTTAACGGTTTAATTTCGTAGTTAATTGCATTCAGTGATGAACATTTTACATTTATGTTAAGCGTAACTGTTAAACTTATTAAAATATTAGTAACATTTTTAATGACAATAGCACAACGAGAATGTTGTATTTCAGTGTTTAAAAAGAGTGAAACTTATTTAAGGAATGCAGTTAACTAGGTAGCTGAACAGATCTGAATATATCAATTGGTAAGTATATCACATATAAGAAACTTAAATGAAAAGTTATACAAAAAAATTTTTAACTCGGAGATAGAAGAATATATTTTATTTTTAAATAACATGTTTTATAATATTCTGTTAAATTTGTTATTTGTATAATAATGTAAATTATATAATATATCAGGTTATTTGGTGGGACAAATAAATTTTTATACACAAAATTCTACACAGCACTTAACCGCTGTTGTATTTTAGCAAATTAAAATACCTCTGTTAGATATTAATGTAGCCCATGTTTTTCTAATTAAAACCAATTTTCTCAAAGATACGAGACCCAGCTGAATCAATTTTTTGGGCCTGAAAATTGTATATTCTAACATTATATCTAAATTGTTCAGAGGAGAAAAAGGGACAAACAAACATATATACGAAGATTGCTCATTGAATGTTACAGGATTAATTATAATATGAGTATATTTCCAGACCAATGTACGATGGAGGTGGGCATACGAAATTCATGGAACAGTTGGATACTCACATTAAGACCTATGATAAAGAAATCGAACAGATGTGCAACTTTCATTATCAGGGTTTTATTGATTCAATCAGAGAACTTCTTCAGGTTCGGTCTCAGGCAAAGAGATTAAAAGTAAGTTTGCACAGTACATATTTATGTATTTTGACAATTCTGTGATATTTAGACTCCTTTTATGATTTTTATGAAAGATAGTATCATATTAAATTATTATTTATGTTATTTATTATAACATGTTATCTTTTACTTAAACTCTTCTAAAAGAATTCTAGAGTTATTAAAAGTATAAATATAAGTTAAGCTGAGTTTATAATCAAGTTTTTTGTCTTTAACTTGCACCATTGTGTGAGGTTATTGCTTCGTCTTAAGCATGATTGTTTGATATGGCAGTCATGGACACTTCACAGCAAAAGGGCACTTATTAAATGAAGGCAAATACAGCAGGGCAAAATCCTACCCCATCAACAAAATGGAACTAATTAGCTTTATGACCTAGTTTCTTCAGTTTAGTTGTCTTTTAATTAACCTCATAAAGGGTTCTGCATTTTCAAAACTTTACTGTTTTATTTTTAAGCTGCAATACAAAAAATCAGATCCCTCTGTCGATTGAAAACACACGTCACAGTACTAAACTTGATCACACTATTTTTTATTAAAACACACAACGATAAAACACTACTGTGCAACTCGTATGTCATTACAGTCCAGACTGCGGAGTCTTCATCGGTACTAGTGCACCAGTTAGTGTTACCAGTTGTAGTGCTTTTGTTGATTTATATTATTTATTTAAGTCAGTTAACCTTAGAGCCATATCATATATTAGATTAGACCTAAAATGAAACATTGAAATACATGAATATTGAGGATGTTATGAGGGTTTGATCTTATAAATCTCAAACTCTTTAGTTGCATCTTTAAAGATACTTGTTTTTATTACATAAATGTAATATCTCCATGTTGGTGTCGATGTCTTTGAATTTGTGGTTTTTATCCGTGAGATGTTCTGTGAAAGCTGAGTTTTTTCCTAATATGATTTTCTTTTGGGTATCATCTTTTCCCTAAATATTGTTTTGAAGGCACGAGATGTCTGATATAAAAACTTGGGCAATCACTACATTTAATTTTGTATATACCAGTTGTGTCAAAGTTTTCTCCACTCGTATTTGCAACTGGCTTTTTTAGTAATGTTGGTAATTTATGAGATGTTCTGAAGAAAACATTTATATTCTCTTTGGCTAGTTACTTTCGTAGGGTATGGCATAAAGATGATTTGTATTTTGTTGAGATATATGTTTGTTTCTCAGGAATGATTTTAAAAAAAATTGTTTTTATTTTTGGCCATCAGCCTATCAACAATTGAACTTCCCTATGTATTAGAAACAGCTATGCACATTATTATATTTACTTCACTTTTGTAGCTTTTCAAAGAAAATCCTCAGGGAGTGAGACTGTGTACAAAACTATTGTACACTGCAATTTTTATATTACATGGATGGTGAAATGAAGAATGTATAATCTGGCTGTATGCGGTGGGTTCTATAAAGGTTGAACTTAAACTATTGTTTATTTTTTAAATTGATAGGTCTAGGAAATTGAAGAGGTTATCAGTCTCTTCTTCTAATGTGTATTGAAGGTTCAGATATATTGTGTTTAGGAAATTATACAAAAATTTTTAGTTGTTTCTTTGCCTTCGAAAAGTACAATTATGTCATCCACATACCTAAAGGAAAAAACTGTTTTCCCAGTTGTTGTTCTTACCATACCATAAAAAATTCTTGAAAATGGAACTATTCAAAATCTCAAGGAAAATAGTGTATGCGCTATTTTGAAAATTTGAATTCTCTTGTAATCATGGTTAAAATTTATACAAAGTAGCATTTAAATGTTACATATTAATGTGTTCATTATGTGACTATTCATTGTTATTAATTTTCGTATATTCGCTTCTATGATGTTAGCAAGACAGTTACATACTGTTACGTTATTAGTTATCTACTAATTTACATTCAGGACCATAAGTTTGAACATCTTGTGGAGAAGAGCATATATTTTGTATAGAATACTGATTATTGTATCTGTCTTAATTTATGTTATTATTTTAATCATAAACTTATTATTTTTGATAGATTGAAGTTGTAGAAATTGATGAAACTCTCCAACACACAGCTGCAAGTGTTATAACAAAATCTGAGAAATTAGTAAAAGCGAGAAAAGTTGAGAATAATATTGTCAGCGCAATAGACAATCTAACACTTTGTCTTCCTGTTTTTACGACATATGCAAAACTTCAGAAACAAATGAAAGAGAAGAGGTAATTTTTTGAATAGTTTTAGAGTAAGTCTAATAAGTAGGTGAAATCTTAACACTCTACATAAGGGTGGGCCTCTTAGGCCTTTTTTATAAAATGTAACTGTTATAACATGTGTATTGTTAACGTGAGATTCTTTGTATTTTATAACATTTCTTAAACATATGTAGTTTCTGTTTTGTAATTAATTTGGATGCAATCCTGCTTTCAATTTTTTATCAATAAACAAAACTGGTGTTAAGAACGATATGGTCTCAAAACCAAAAGCCAATACTGCATGCATTGTATACATTGTCATGTAAATTCTACAAACTTTTGGCATATGGTTAACTTATATATATATATATATATATATATATATATTAGTTTTGACAATCCAGTAAACTACTGTATTGTTTTACAAGTAAGTTTAGTAAAAGATTTTTTCAAAAAAACTCTTTATTATTATTATTATTAAACAAATTTTACATCAAATAAGTTAAAGTTTTGTCATTTTAAGTTTTTTTTGAAAATTTTGTTTTTTGATATTAAATGAAAGAGGAGCTATGTTCTAAGATATTTACCCCATGAAGATTATTAAAGTAAAATGTTTATTTTTTTATCCACTTTTAATCTGGTAATTAAATCTGGTAATTTGTATGTAAAATCAATGTGTATGTTCATGATCAGGTACTATCCAGCATTAAAGACTCTAGAACAATTGGAACACTTGCATTTACCCAGAGTTGCCAATTACAGATTTTCTCATCAGATGAAAGAAAATATTCCTCAGTAAGTATTCCCATTGGTCATATTATAGTCTATGATAAACCAGATTTGTAAAAAAAAACAAAAACAAAAGTAGTATTTATTAACTTATTAAGTTTGTTATTGTAACATAGCCACTGGACCACATATTCAAATGATTAGGTTTATGACCTATTCTTCCCGTCAGTGCTCTCCGCAGTCCGGAATGTAACGATGTACAAGTCGTGTGTGTAGCTTGGCCAAGCCGTATTTCATGATGAATATTTTAAATGTGTAATTGTGCTCAGTGTTTGTGATGTGTGTTTTAATGTTTTGTTTGACTTTGTGACGACCTTGACAGAGGGATTTAACATTTTGTATAATGGCCTAAAGATGAAACGATAGAGTTTTGAAACCGTGGTAGCCTTTATGAGGTGAGTGGATAGACCACTGACGGAAAGAATAGGTCATAATCCTAATCATATTGTTTGTTAAAGTTGAGGTGACTTTGATAATGACAATGTGTAGGCACAAGAACTTTTACACTACTGTACTGATATGAACCAGCTTATACTGAAAACAGGTCTTAGAACTTTGCATTCTGCACTGTTTGTGGATGAGTACTCGGCTGTCATGCTGGAGGAAAATTCCAAAACACTAACTAGATTGAATAACATGGTACAAAAATCGGTTTTGGTAATAATTTTGACAAATTTGTTTCTCAACATAATCAATTATCTGTTTCAGTATGATTAAAAAAATTATAACAAACTCAAAAAATTTTTTTACCTCACACTTTTTGAAAATCTGCTTTTGCCATCATAGTCAGTGTTAAAATTTGTATAGAGTAAAATTTGTAATCCACATTTCATTGAAAGCACAAAAGTGATCTGCATAAGTTGAAGCGCAAATAGTAAAATTAAATTTTAAAAAAAGTGAAAATAAATTTTAATTTTCTTAAAGATTAGAATAGCTTAATTTGAAACAGATGAACAGATTCTGTGTGTAGCTTATAAGCTACTAGCAGCATCATTTTCTTGTGCCGAGACTAATTTTTACTTATTGCAATGTTCATTTACTTGATGTTACTTATTGTTGTAAAGATTTGGAAATTTGTTAACATTACATCAGCAATACACTCAGATGCTGCAGTAAGTAAGTTTAACCTTCTTGTTACTCTGTATAGAAAAAGGAACAGATTTTCGTGATTTATGTTTCTTAAAAACCCAAAATTATTAAAGTTTTTCTGTCCTCAAGAAGTTGTTAACAATTTTTACATTTCAACAATTAATTTTTATACTCTGTCCACTGATGGGATTTTGGTTAGACACTTTTGCAAAATTGTGTGGTTACTTCTGCAGGTCTGGTATAAAATCACCTTTATAAAATCACAGATGTTGATTAGTAATTTCACTATAGTTACAGTGAACAATAAAAGCATTTTTTAAAAATAATATCCATCAAATTAAAGTTTTTGAAATGTATAAAAAAAATTGTTGTGAAATATCTGTATTATTCCTAATCTGCATTAATGTGGTATAAAAGATAACAAAAGTAAGACTTTTCAAAGTAGCAAGTAAGGGAAATACTTACATTTGTAAAAAAAATCCCATACTTTATATTCGTTTAGATATATTGTAAATCGATGTTTGAAAATATATCAACAGCATTAATATACCTATAGCTTAGGCTTTGTTAAACAAAATTTAATTTTATTCATTTGAAATATTGTTACAATAATGAAGCATGTGTTTATACTTGGAGAAGACTAGTAAATATTTTACAGTTAGTATATATCAATAACTAAATGTATATTATTTATTTGTATTACTTCCAAATAAGATTTTAATTTCAGACTGCGGGAAAATATCAGAGATGCCGCCATGTCAGATTTAAAAGATTTCTTGGAAAACATCAGGAAGTTCTCACCTAAAATTGGGGAGGTTGCTATGATGCATGTAAGTGTGACACTTAAGTTTAACTGTTACTACAGAAATTTACAAATATAATAATAATTTCCATTACTGTATTTATTAGATTTATTATAAGTTTTGTGCATGTGCTTGCCTAACTTCAGCATAACTGTTTCACAAAAATTTGATGACTATTTTAATAATTTCCACTTCTATATGTGTCTTAATTATCCAATTTTAAGCAGATTTGGTCCATGTTGGCTAAACTGTTCCACAAAGATTTGCAAATATAATTATCGTTTCAGTTCTACACGTACTAGTTCTAACTAAGTTATTACAATTTTATCTAAGTTAGTCCTACTTTGGCATAACTTTCATCTACTACTTACATTTTGCTTTTGTTGACATCATCATCATATCATAAAATATATAAACATAAAAATTTGACAAATATAAAATATGTTACAAAAATCTTGTAACTATAGTCCCAGCTTCCTACAATACTCACGAAAATGTTAATGACACTTGAATCATTTGACATGACAAATGACTCATGAATCAAATGACAAATGAATCATTTGACATGCAATTAATGACACTTAATAGCACATGGCATTTGAGTCAGCTCTGTGTGCTCTTAAAGTTTTTATAATTATGATTTGTGCCTCCTTCACATTACGCTTACAAAACATTTTGGTTGCTACAAATACTTCAATAGTTCCTGAGTCAGTTGTGTGTATTTTTATTTCATGCCACTTCTCCTCATTACTTACAAGTCTGTTGGGTCACTTTGTGTTTTTTTATTATTATTAAATTACATTAAGAAATTATGACTTTTTTATGTATTGTGTGTTAAGTTTCTTGCAAGAAGGTTTTAAGTCTATACACATTAAGGCATAATTAGTTAAATTTATAATGTTGTCCTTTCCTTTTTATGATTGTAAGACTGCAGAACAATTGCTTAGTGATCCAGGCATAGTTGGACGAAAGAAAAAGCGTCAAGCTCCAACTCCTCTAAATTCTTTTACAGGTAAATTTTAAATAAAACTGTCAACTTTCAATATGAATTTGTCATTCAAGATCATTTTGAAATTTTCCAACACAAAATAGGAAACAAACAGACAGAAAAAATATCTCTGTTTTAGAAAATAAACTGTTTAAAATTTTTAGTTTGTATAAACTATAACATTTTTTTCTTAAACCACGTCAGTTTATGATTAAAACAACAACAAATTGGGAATTTGTTGTCAAAACCATGTCAACTTACAATTAAAACAGCACTTGTAAACTACAAATCATTATACATTTAACCTTTCAGTTCAGTTTAATTAAAAGATAATCATGGTCTGTTTTTATATAATTATATGATCATTTGTTTTGTATTAGTAAAAAAAAGAATCATCATTAACAATTTAATTATTATCGAATAATTCCTTTTACTTAAATATTAAGTTAACAAAAATTTCATCATTAGATATTAATGTAAAAATATTAACATTTACATTTTAAATTTAACATTAAAATTTTGTTAAAAATTTTTAACATTGAATATCAAAGTGTCTTCCTATTTGGATGACAAGTGAAATATTAAAAAAATCATATAGCTTGAAAATACAAAAAAAAAAATGTTTACTTTATCAGAACCATTTACCTTATAAATATCAAACAATGGTTCTGAAATACCCTTTATATTAAAAAAAAACAATAATAAAAGATATACTGAAATTATTCTTCTATTTAGAAGGCACATATCTACTGAACAATAATTTTGTATGTTAAAGTGTGTTGGGTATTGTGTACTTTACACCTTCAGTTATGTTTTTCATAAATCTCACCATGTTCAGGATTGTTGTGGAGGGTATTTAGGATGATAAACAATTAAAAAAATTATTATTCACTTGGGTGGAAGGAAAAACAAATGAAAATTTTACTTTGTTAACCATGTAATATTTTAATATATATATATATATATATATATATATATATATATATATATATATATATATATATATAACTGTTTGTGTTTTTATTGATTATTAATTTTACTATTGATTTTGACAAGAAATTATGACAAATTACATTTATATATTAATGTTTATATTATTATTTTTAATCTAATTTGTATATAACTGTGCAGGAGAAGTTACTGAAGAAGATCTCAGTGCACAGGATTTGATTGATTTCTCGCCTGTATACAGGTGCCTACATATTTACAGTGTTCTTGCTTCTAGAGATGTCTTTGAGAACTATTATCGTAAGCAGCGTAAAAAGCAAGCAAATCTTGTTTTGCAGCCTCCCACAAACATGGTATGTATAATAAACATTTTATTTATTGTTATGTAAAGTTACTTCATTTCTTAATTTGAACAGTTTAAAATTTTAGTTCTTTTGCCACAAAACTATTCTGACCATTTAGAGCCATCTGCCAAAGAGTAGGATAAAGTCAGCTTTGGTGTCTCTACTGTGGCGGGGGTTGTAAAATTCGGTTTTTATGGGTCACATGAAACTGCTTCCAAAACCTGTAAGCAATATGTACCTTGACCAAATGCATTTGGACTTCACTTGATAACTAACGCTTCAACAGACCACTCACCTCTCCAAAGTCTTGAGTGTAGTTAACTAATTTGCACTTATGCCACGTCTCATTCAGAAACTATCTGAATATTAGATTCTTTGTACTCCTTAGTCTAGGCTCAAATCTAATTCTATCTAATCTGTAGGTGTAAACAAAATCTGATTTAATCTGTAGGTGTAAAAGTGAACTAATTACTTAACTCTAACTAAAACACTTGATGGACAGTTCTTTATAAGTTAAAATTCATATTGATAAAATAGTCAAAATCTTACCCAATAGACTTTTAACTTGTTGCATAGAACATTTGTGTATAAACTGTTTGTACTCAATTATGATATTAACTGTACAATCACCGATTAATGTATTAATCACCGGATATCTACATATGATATTAACTGTACAGTTAATCACCGGATATCTACATATGATATTAACTGTACAGTTAATCACCGGATATCTACATATGATATTAACTGTACAGTTAATCACCAGATATCTACATATGATATTAACTGTACAGTTAATCACCGGATATCTACATATGATATTAACTGTACAGTTAATCACCGGATATCTACATATGATATTAACTGTACAGTTAATCACCGGATATCTACATATGATATTAACTGTACAGTTAATCACCGGATATCTACATATAATATTAACTGTACAGTTAATCACCGTATATCTACATATGATATTAACTGTACAGTTAATCACCGGATATCTACATATAATATTAACTGTACAGTTAATCACCGGATATCTACATATGATATTAAACATTTATTGTATGTAGTAAAAAATTTGTTTCAAAAAATCTTCTTTTCATGTTTTTTTCATGTCAATGGTCAACTGTGTTATTACTGTTGGTTATAACACCCTCAGTTACAAAGCTAACTTGGTTATAGTCCTATTTTCATAATATCCTCAATATTCTATATTAAATTTACATGTGTTTTAGGTTCGGTTACAACGCATTGTAAACTCGGATACAATGCTGTTACGTTGCTGTTATAGTCCAATCACTTAATAAATGGCATGCATGAGAATTTCTCGCCCATGTAGGGGAATTCCCCTTCAGCTCCCTCCAACAGTTCAGAGATACAGATTCTGCCAATCTGAGTCTACAAACTGTTACTACTCTGCGATAGTGATGGAAAAAGGAGGAGCTATGGTGACAGAGTGGAAACATGCCCTCTCACATGCACATTTTTCTTTCTGTCCTACTGGTACTCTTAGCAGTTTTCTAAGCCGCTGACCTATAGTCACTCTCACTTGAAATATTCTTTTTCTATTTTTAGAATTAAGGTTTTGAGTAAAAACGGTCCCCAGCTAAACAGCAACTATTGTGGTACTGCTAATTCTGCGAATATATTATTTTCATTGAACAAGGATTTTAATGTTATAAATTTGGCCCTTTAACATGGACCAAACTGTACTATACAGTTCAACGATATTTCATTTGTTATAAATTTGATGCGTGAACAGAAACCAAATTCTAATTACACTTAACAAATTTAATTTTCATTATAAATTTGGCACCCAAACAAGGACTTGATTTTCAAGTCGTTGAAACTAACGTTTACATTTCTTCACGATTAAATCGACTGTGAAGATAAATGAAAAATAATAGATTAATTTTTATTAATAGCTTGACATTTAAAAATACTATGCTTTTTACAAAATGTGGAACATTTTCTGAATACTTGGGAGTCCTTCACATAATTGAAGGACAGCCACAGAAATGAACCAAACAGACATGTCACAAAAGTAAAAGAGATACTACATCTCAGCTTCCTTTGTTTGACTCCACAAGCCTCCTGGTAAATCATTTATGGAAACCAAGGATAACCCACCAGCCACAACTACTACTAGCATTTAAACCTATAAATAATTTTGTTTACTTAAGTCTGATACATTTCTTGTATTTAGGTTATTGAATCATTTGCTTTTTTCAACTTATTTCAGCATGAATCGATTGAAGATTACCGTAGTTACATCCACAGTGTTGTAGGTTTCTTTGTAGTGGAAGATCATATCCTAAATACTGGCAATGGATTAATAAGCCGCTCACATTTAGATGAAGTTTGGGGAATGGCATTGTCTACAATGGTGAATGCTTTACGTACTAATTCGGTAGGTTTCATTTTATATGCTGTTATATATCTTTAACACTAAGTTATTACATTGAAATATTGCTGTTAGGCTATAAACATTAGGCTATAAACAAACATTTTAGCCATTATGTTTTCTCATGTATTATGTACTCACAATTTGTGGAAAATAAAAGTAGTCTTGACTTTAAAACCTAAGCAGTGAGTGCAAAAAAGTGAAATTATTTGAGAAATTTGTTTTTACTTACTGTGAATCTTCAGGAAATGAACAAGCAGAAAGTAACACCTCTATCTAATCATTTGCCCACACAATATAGGCTAATCAGAAGCTTATGACTGAAGTTGTGATTAGTAAGTGATAATGAAAATTTTTTTAAAATTTGATTTTGTCATTTAAAAATGAAGTATACCAATTTGAAAACTGGCAATTCTAGCCAAATATTAATGTTTGAAGGATTGAAAATCTAAAAGATGGATCTAAATTTTAATAGCACACAGTGCTCCATTATAAATCTTTGTGGTAAACAGTTATTTAAATCTGTTAATTTATTCTAATTATTACTGTACATTATTTGTAACCAAGTTTTAGATTATTGCCTTAAAATTTCACAAATTTTTTGATCACAACATAATCTTAGATTGTTTCTTATAGATTAAGATAGTTTTTCTTTCAAATTGATGTACTGTATTAATAAAAAAAAAATCATTATTTAACTTACCACTGACCTTTAAACTTTCTAAAAATGACAAATCCTTCTTAGTTAAAATATTGGTAATAAAAATGTAAGTACACACACACACACACACACACACACACACACACACACACACACACACACACACACACACACACACACACACACACTACATTTAGAAACAAGAAATCTATAATTAAAAATAACATAAATTATTTCAGCAGTAAATAATTTTATTATTGGTTGATTTCATATGGATTGATCGAACCCAAAGACAAATTAGAGAACTATCAAGAGAAAAAACTGAAAATCAATAAAAATTCTCAAAATCGGTTTATCAGGTTTTGCTGAGATCAAAAATTAAAAAAATTAGTGTTTGGGAAAAAAAAAAAAATAAGTAAAATAAACCCTCTGAAGGTGATTACCTATATTACTGAAATATATTAGGGTAAAAAAATATATCTTTTCATAGTCTTGTATATTTTTTATATTAAAATACATCTTCGATGTGGATTAAAGGTTTTTGTCTTATTTTGTTTTTATCACCTAATACAACATAAAATAACCTGTTTTTGGTTGATTAATATTTGTTTGTTTCTCTTTTTTAAGGCCTATTGCACAGATGCTACCGTAATGTTAAAAATCAAGAATCTCATTATGTTATTTAACACTACACTTCAGGTAAATATAATAAGTCATTAAATTTATTTATATCAAAATCATTTTTGAAGAAATTTTGTGAAATCATTTTCTTTGTTTTGAAGAATTATGGATATTCAGTGAATCAAATGTCAGAAGTACTGCAACAGATACGAGACCATTACATTGAAGTTTTAATGCAAAGATGGGTTTATGTGTTCAGAGAAATGCTTGAAAAGAAAGATTTCTTCCTATTGAGGTACAAATAGAATTTTATTTACTTAATTAAATACTTTAATATTAGTTTTTTAATATTATATTATACATTTAACTAATGTATAATAAATATAAATATAAATAAATATAAAAAATGTATAATAAATATTATACATTTAATTTTTATGCAATTATCTGATTCATTGAATTCTAAATTTTGCTAAGGTTGTTGGTCCACTGGCACAACACACTCTAAAAAACAGTTATGTAAGAGTTACATTTTGGTTATTAACAAGTTGAACTTTTATGTTTAAAAACCATTCTTTAACAGTTGCAGTGAATGCAATCGCAACACAAATGATTGTGTCAAGTTGCAGATGTGGTGAGTTAATGGACTTATAACCTTATAGAAACAAACCGTTTGTGAGATGAATTCACTAGATTAAAAAATATTTTAAAAGTAAGATTAAAACATTATCATTGTTTTATAAAAACCAAGTAATTTATGCAGCTTTTTTGTAGGTGTCCACGCAAACTGAGTATGATGATGTTGTAGCTTCATTTCCATTCCAGGATTCGGATCTTGAAAAATCTTCTTTCCCTAAGCATTTTCCATTTTCTCCTTTAGTACCCAATGTATACCAACAAGTCAAGGAATTTATATATGCTTGCCTCAAGTTTTCTGAAGATTTAAATTTAAGGTGAGTTCTTTTACAATTATGATTGAACGCTTGGTTGTTGAAGTTGTTATATGGTAGTGGCAGAAAATAATTTAATATCTGTAACCATTTAGGGCAAATCTTGTAATTAATAAATATAAGATAAGACGTATTTATTGATGTAGGCTACCATTTCACATTTTGAAGATCTATCACGTCATGATCTTTTGGTCTGATACAATAACAATCCATAGTTTTACTTGGTAGATAATTATATGAACATAGTTGTAATCATAAATTTTAATGTATGTCTAGTAACTGTTACTTTTGATAACTATTGATTATGTTATTGTTTTGCTATAGCCAAGGAGAAGTGGATGACATGATACGCAAGTCTACCAACTTATTGTTGACACGTTCTTTTAGTGGTTGTTTATCGTCTTTATTTCTCAAACCTTCTCTGGCCTTAATGCAAGTCATACAGATTATAATTGACACAGGATACTTAGAAGATGCTACGGTATATTTAGAAGAGTTTGTTTCAAACATCACTGGGTTAGTTAGAAATAACTTCTTTTTTAAATGATTAAAAGAATGCAGCTGAGTATGAGACATCATTGCTATCAGTTGTCATATAGAAATTACAAATATTCCAAATTAAAATCTGGATTTTCTATAAAGCTATTTTAATGATATTAATTTATATATATATATATATATATATATATATATATATATATATACATACATACACACACACACACACACACACACACACACACACACACACACACACACACACACACACACACACACACACACACACACACACACACATGCATGCACGCACACACACAAATATTGATATGTTTTTCCATTACTTACTACATACCAATAGATCATATATATCTTTGCTAATTTTTATATTGTAATAATGTAAGTATAAAAAGTAATCATATTTTTCCTCTATAATTTTATATAAAAAAATTTCTTAATCATTTTTGTTTGTAATTTTACAACAGTAGTAAAAATTATGATCATGTGTATAAACAACATAGATATCATGACATCTATATTATATCACTTATAACATCATCATGTGTACTATAAATATAAGGTATGTCCAGAAAGTAAAAATACTGTTTTGAAAAAAAATTGTAGAATTTAAAAAAAAATCACATGAAAGAGGATATGTAAAACTACTTTTCTACATATTTTCCACCAGTGTTTGGACACTTGCTGTAGTGGTTAACCAACTTATCCAGTCCTTTCTCTATTGTTCTTTCCAATGCCATTGTGAATCTCCTGTTCTCGCCAATTTTCTTGTCAACTTTTCTTACCAAATCATTGATGACAACTCCATCCCTTATTGTGGACACTGAATCATCTTTCATTAAACTTTCTAATCCACTTTTTCACCATGCTATTACTCATTGCATTTTCACTGTAAACATCTTGAATTTGACAAGAATTTTGGCTGGGTTAAAGTTCTTGGTGTTCAAAAACTGAATGACGGAATAAGACTCACATTCATTGAGTACATGAATTGTTTTAAACCTGAACATTTTAACACAGAAAATTGGAAACACTACACAAATCAATCATAATGGTATCAGTGAAGAGGCAATGAACCTGGAAGATTAGCACGCATGCTCAGAGTACTGATAGTGGTACTAAGGTAATGGTAGAAAAAAACGGTTCTTACTTTCTGGACCTACCTCATATATTTAGGGAATTTTTTTCAGCTCTCCGGTGAAACCCACATTGGATTTTTTTAATGATACAATTTAATATTAGAACCTCATTAATATAAATATAGTGTCAAAATATAATTTTTTCATGTAATATTTTTTTGTATTATGTATTTTCTAAAGAACCAGCCAAAGTAATGACTGGTTCTTTAGAAAATATTATTTACAAAGCAATATTACTGCTGATAGGGATGATGCCTATCATTGTTTGATTGATAGATGGTCTCTGTCCCATTCTCATAATATAAACACACATTGTAATAGTAATAAGTCACTCCTGTTTTCTAACATAGCATGTAAATATCCCAGATTGCATTTATTGTCCAATGAGCAGAACTTTTACTATTCATACCAGATTACTACATAAGGAGAGTAAACAAATATCAGTATAGTTGGTAAATATGTGGATAACACATTTTAGTTTAGTGTACATAGCACTACAATAGCTATAGAATTTTTTTCTTCATTCAATATTTTTTTTTTTTTTTTTTAATGTCCGACTATTGTGCACACTTGAATTAATGCAGACGATGGGTTGATTTATAGCATATGAAAATGCCAAGCCCTCGCGGAAATCGAACCCGGGTCCTCGGAGTGAAAGCCTAGTACGCTATTAACTAGGCCACCGAGGTGGCTAAGTTACCTTTTAATTCCCCATACTTTGTAGAATTTAAACGTCAACAATTTCAAAACCGATTTTTTTCAATATTTAAGTTTATTAATCTGCTGATCTTTGGCATTAGTTGCTTGATTAGCATACACTTCTGCAGTCATCAAGAACTAAACTACAAGTATAAACAGCTATTACTTTGGTTAGGTTAATTGGGTCGTACAAACTACTAAAGTTGTTCCCCGCCTCCGATTTGTTATTAAATAAATAGTGTAGCTTATAAGTACTTTGGACTTAAAGTAACGACATTAAAATTAAAAAGTGGCTCAAAGTATATAATTAAGTATTCTACATTCTCTCTATACGAAATATATCCCTTCGCTGGGCGTGCCTAGGTGTATCACACAACCGAGCGCGCCGCGACAATTTGGCTGCAATGCCTAATTCCGCTTTTGTACCCATGTAAACTAATTTTAAATGGACACATTGCATTATTTTTTATTATACTTTTTTCCTAATTGATTAATTTTAATTTTCAGTTTTGTAATAGTTATTTTTTTAAAAAAAGATTTGGGGGCCTAATATTTTAAACAGAGACAATAGTTAATGAATACAAACACATGTCTGAAAAAGGATTCATTTTATACAAGCATCATAATTTTAAAGTAACACATTACCAGATTATAAATCCAAACATAAAGAATTAAAACATAAATCCAATAAATAAATATTTCGGCAAATTGCCACTTAGAATGCGTATCTTTCCAAACATTTCGTTATAGAATCTGTTAGCGAAAAATCGGCAGTGCTTGATTTCTCATTCAATAGAAGTTTACAAGTAACCTCAACATATTAAGTTGCCTTTTTTTTTTTTTTTTTTTTTTTTTTTTTTTTTTTTTTTTTTTTTTATAGCATATGAAAATGCCAAGCCCTGGCCGGGAATCGAACCCGGGTCCTCGGGGTGAAAGTCCAGTATGCTATGAACTAGGCACCGAGGTGGCTCTTCATTCAATATACTGCTGTTAGCACTATAATATGGTTCTGCTTTGTCTGCTAAAATGTGTTATAACTGGTGACAGCTCTATTTTGTACTAAAATTATTCTCTTTTTTATATAATAATTAAAAATAATAATCTAAAAAAAAAATAATAATAATATACTCCTTAAAACAGCCCTGCAGAAACAAAATGGCGAAGACAAATCCATTGCAAATGGTAGCCACAGATTTTTCATGACTAATCGATCTTTGAAGAATTCACAAAGATTCACCATTTCCCCTGTGAGAAGTTGCACTGCCTTTTAAAATCAACAATAATGGTCATCAACTTGAAGCATAGCTTCTTTTCATATTGGATGGTCCATTTTCCTGCGTATTTTTGCTGCATAGGTCTTTTTCTCTCTTGATAATGATGTTTTAATCTCTGTACATCACTTTCAAAATTTATGAGGTTCTTAAAGTCCATCTTGTTGATGAGTTTGTTTTGTGGAATATTCAGTCTCAAGATTAAAAATCACTTTTCCAAAGATCCTGTTTCTTTCCTGCTTCCAGAGCGTTACAGTGCAGGAGCTGATGGTCCACAGTTTCTACCTGCATCCTGTATTTCCTACACTTATGTGGTCAATTAAATATAATGCTGTACTTCTTAAAATGACCATGCCATCCTTATATTGCAATTCCCAACAGAAGTATGCTAAACATAATAATTTGTTGAAAGGGTCAGAGAGCTTATTCATAGTCCTTCTATATAGCTGTCACAGAATGGTTCAGATTCTGTGAATTTTAATGATAGTGCATGGTTGCAAACTAATCAGTGCTCAAATTTTGACAGGGTGAAGTTGCATCTCATGCAAGACATCGGATTAGTAATGACTCAGATGTTGTGTTCTGGTTATTAAACTTTAAATGTTTAGTGGCTTTTTAGAACCAGAAGTTGGATAAGGTGTTTAATTTGTTCAGCTAACGGTGTAAACGTTTTACCAGCAAACACAGCAGAGTCAACTTCTGAACATGCTCCGTAAATTCAAGCTTATTGAATGTAAGCTAACAGTTTTTAGGTCTGTCATTAACATTTCTTTGTGACAAAAATATTGCAAAAGATTATAAAGTGTTGATTTCTCCAAAATAGGATCTTCAAGAAATTTTTGTGAAAAACGACAAAAAGGTAATAAGATTTTACCTCAAAAGAATTTACAACAATGTTACCTTCTCATTCTGCATGAAACTTATAGCAAATTGATTAAGTTAGAGATAATTTGATAGAATAATAGGGGGTATGACTTCATCACAAAATTAATTCCACAAGGTTACTCAAACTTATTAGAACTAAATAGTCAGCAATCTCTGTTTTTTTTTTTTTTTTTATAATAAACATTTTAAAAATACAGTCCAAAAATATTAGTATCAAACTATGGCTATATTCTGTATGCTTGGATCGAATGTATATAGTACTGTATTAAAATATCATTTACTAGACTTACATGTTTCATAAATAAATAGGTCACCAAGAGAAGGCCAGTTGGGATCTCGAGGTCAAGGACATCTTTTTCGGGTTGCTCGTGACGATGCTGAACAACAAATCTGTGATAAGCTGAAACACAAACTAGATGAGTTTTTGGAACTGGAAAACTACGATTGGTTACTCGGGGAGCCGCAAGGCCATGCCTCTAGTTTTATCACAGACCTGATTGCCTTTCTTCACAGCATATTTCAGTTATTTACAAATCTTCCAGTGAGTAATTAGAGCATTATCAACTATCAAGTAATCCATCAACCACCATTTTTAATAAATAATTGTTAACTTTCAATTTATAGAATATTTTTTGAGTCAACAAGTCTTTTTAAAAGAGGTTTGTTTATTTAAGTATGTGATTTACTTAAATCAGACTTTTTACTGTCTGGAAAAGTAATTTCATAGTTTTTATTTTAGCACAGAAATGTAAAAGGAGTTGAATTGTTACTTAAATTAAGGGATTACTTATTGAGAGTTGGTATTACTTTTATCACTCTAATTAAAATTTCAAAAAGTAGTTTAATTATTTATCAAAAAAAAATTTCTGCCTAACGTTTATACTTTATGACAGTCATAGTAATGAGGATGAGGGATCAGCGTTAATGTTACAGGAAAAGTAACGGGAGTAACTGTAGCTGGAACTAAGAATCTTTAGATATGCATTTCAGAGATGCAGCAGGCTGACTGGTGTTTTAACCACATCAACCACCGAGCCCTAGTTTAATTATTACGAGGGTTGATCAAATATAAACGAGACTGACTTTCTAAAAACTTTTCCGTTGGACATTGAACTCTAAAGGGTGGGGTTTCAGGTAGCCTGGGGGGTTTGGGACGGGCGTAGACGGGCAACATTTCCGTTCGGACCCTTCAGTATAAAACTATACAATGAGTGAGAGTTAAGTGCACGTTTCCGTGGAGCAGAGAATTATTATTAAGTTTTTGGCCAAGGAGGGGGTCAATCCGACTGAAATCTTTCGTAGATTGACGGCTCAATACGGAGACAGGACCCTGTCAAGAGCTCGCGTTTTTGCTTGGCACAAGGAATTCGCTGAAGGACGGGAAACAGTAGAAAACCTTAAGGCCAAATCACGATCGTCGGCCGGGAAGTTAATGGCTACTGTATTTTTCGACAATCAAGGCGCCTTTCACGTCGATTTCCTCCATCAACGACGCACAATAAATGCACAATATTATTGCGATGTTTTAGAGGCCGCAAAACAGTATTTTCGTAGGAAAAGGAAATCTAAACCGGCGAAACGTCATTCTTCTTCACGATAATGTCCGACCACATTCGCTGAACGCTACGAGGCTTAAACTCGATCAAATTGGCTGGGAACCAATGGAACATCCCCATACAGTCCAGACTTATCACCCTGCGACTATCACCTGTTTGGGCCACTCAAAGAGGCGCTTGGAAGCCAGCGCCAAGACGATTCTGCGGTGGAGAGACTTCGTGCTCCAATGGCTCAATGAACGCCGAGAACTTTTTACGAAGATGGAATTAAAAAACTTCCAATCCGGTGGGAAAAATGTGTTACTTTGTGGGAGACTATGTAACCTCGTATTTCTCAATAAAATGGAAGAATAGATATCTAAGTTAAAGGGTTACTTACTGTGAGTTAGGTTTAGTTAAATACCAATATGTCAATCAAGATTTGTTTCATTTTACTCTTGAACTATAAATTTCTTTTATTTCAAATAAAGTTGTAAATCTTCATGCATGATCAAAATTTGAGCAAATTGTTATAAATTTGTTTTAAAAAATTAAGCTTTTAGGAAAATTAGGATTTACCTCTTTCTTAAATTAATTTTTTGTCATGACAGTTCCTTAAACTACTAATATTACACCCAAACTTTATAACTACCTACTATTTTCAATACAGACATTGTAATACTTGGCATTTACACAGTGTTTCTTGCCCTAAAGAGACTTTAAAAATTATGTATCATTTGAAGGGAATTACTGTTTAAATTTTTTTTAATCACAGATCATGGTACAAAGGGTTAAAATTTAATTTCTTCTTGAAGTGTACAGTAATTTATCATACCCTGTAATATCCCTAACATTTTGACTCACCCTGAATTTAGAACTATATATATAGTATGTAGAATAATGTATTATTTGTACATGATTACAGACAAAAGTTGCTCAGGAAGTGTGTAAGTCAACATGTGAACACATAGCTAAATTTATGCTGAAGATTATGTTAAGAGAAGATATAAAGCAGATATCAATGGGTGCCTTGCAACAAATAAACCTTGATACAATCCAATGTGAACGTAAGTACCTACAGTAAAAGCATTCGTAGTGAACAGTGTTTGATTTCTATAATAGTGTATGCTATACTAATGTTTTAATAATTGGTTCAATAACTGGTGCACTCTTGATAGTAAACTAGTACTTTATTGCATATTTTTATCTTCCATTTATGGGATATTTCCCAAAGGGAAAATGTTTGAATATTCAAATAATATATATTGTGGAAAGTTTTTAAATCCAGGATTACATTTTATTAATACTGTATATTAGGATGTATAGTTTTTACATACAAATCAGATTACTTTTAGATATTTCATAATTGGTAAGACTTATGTTAACAAGTTAATAAACTAAAAAAGTACATATTTTTGGTCGGGAGTTACCAACAGAATCAAAGTTTTTGTTAATGATATCTTTGCTGAATATATAATTATTTTAAAGATATGTTTAAAAATATCTTGTTTCATGTAAATAAATAAATACTTGAATCTAGCTTAGATATTATTTACTGTAGTTATAGTAAAAGATCAGTTGTTTTATATTAATTCGTAACAGTCAGCTGATTTCATTAAACAGCTGATAGGCTATAATAAGTTTCAGGTTATGTTGTTAAAAACAAGCAGTATTAACAACAAATATTACAAACATTTATATTAATTTTGAATATATTATAAATGGTTACAATGTGCACGATTATAATAAATGGTTCAAACAAAGGAAAAATACCGAAACCAAAGCAAAACAACGTTTTCAAATACTACTGTTATTGAAAAGGAGGAAGAAAAAGAAAGAGACAGAAATAGAAGGAGAGAAAGAGAGAGAGAGAGAGAGAGAGAGAGAGAGAGAGACGAAATTCGTTTGCTCGTTCATTCCATATTTCCGTTACATTCTTCCGTTCAGCAGACTTTTTTCTATTCTCTCCTTTCGCAAAAGCTAACATTAAAAGCTTTGCTTCAATATGTACGAAGTAACTTTTAAAACTTAAACAGTTTATTTGTAATATTAAAATATTTTTTTTAATATACATATTCAATTTTTAAATCCCAAAGTTTTTTTTAACCTAAATATGCATGTTTTTTTTAAATTATAAGTATATATTTTAAGTCTAAAACTTAAAAAAATTCTTCATTGCTACCTCTCTAATCAAGAATAACAATCCCCTCCTTCTAAGACTATGGCTATACTTGCTCCAATTTGCTTTTACTAAAGCTTCCTAAATAATACTGGTACAGCACACTTTTCCAAATTTGGTATTTAAATTCTAATATACAGTGCTACTATTATGTTAATAGAGGTAAAAAAAGTAGAAAGATGTTAATTTTTTTTTAAGTTGTGGATGATACAAATGTGTCGTGTATTTCTTCATTTGGAATTGCTTTGAAAATTTTTATTTCAGAGGCTAAAATTATAAGATTAGAAGGCCTTATGCTGTATCACTCATACTACTGTTCTACATAGGCGTATGCTCATAATTCACTCTGTAAAGCAACTTGTAACTACTAGTGAAGGTAGGATTTTGTACTTAACCATTACCTTTGAAATTCCACAAATAAAACAACTTTAAGGACGAATGAGGCCTAGTTGTCTGTCATTTTTGCATATTAAGTTTTCCCCTTTTCACCACCTTCATTTTAATTCTATTTTTTCTTCTTTCTGATTTGAATTCACCTCATCTTCTGATTTGTTCTAAAGTTCACAAAATACATTTTCCAAAACCACTTCATCTGAATGACTTTGTATAGCTAACCAATTATTTTCAATGATTGTGAGGTGGTTTTCCACGTTGTAATAGCAGCAAAAATCTTTTACTTTTGAAGGTTTCATTAAGAATTTTTTCAAGCTTGTTTGCTGTTTTTAAGATTCGCTCAAAGTAAGATATTTGCTAAAACATGTGAAATTATTTTTCTTGAAATCTATTTTAGTTTGAAAGCATAATGAATTTAAAATTGGTCGAGGTACAGGTCGATGAGGAATTTGACCTATATGACGATGTCGTGTCATACGATGGCTTGCTGCCTGCTGTTTGTGATGGCCAGCTATTTTGAAACTAATGGGCAGTGCACATAATAAAATGTGCTGTGAAAGTAAAGTCACCAACTATATCAGGAACTCAAAACATTCAGCCAAATATCGTGCATAGGACTACCTAAGGATAACTAGAAACATTCAGTTACATTTGTAGTAAAATAAAAAGTAATACAAGTTAATAATCATGGCACACAACTGTCAAGCAGACTAATGAGCAGTTTTGTGCTTAAAAGTGATGTAAAAACAAAATTGTATGTTCTATGCTTTCTAGCATCAAGATCACAGTGAGCAGCAAGTGTGACAGTGAAGGTGATGTACTCAGCATATGCTTATCCATTACCTACATCCAATGCTTTTATTTTACATTTCCATTATAATACATAGCTGCCTCAGTGGCCTAGTTGATAGCGCACTAGGCTTTCACCTCGAGGTCCCGGATTCGATTCCCGGCCAAGGCTTGGCATTTTCATACGCTATAAATCACCCCATCGTCTGCATTAGCCCAAGTTTGCACAATAGTCAGATGTTAAAAAAAAAAAAAAATTACATAGGTGAGATATTGACTGATTTGCAAGTTTGTGCATCTGCTGTAGTCCGATCTGTTAGTTGACCCTTGATTGTTGAGAGGAAGTATGCCTATGCAAGGGGATAAGGAGTATTGACTATGTCAATCTAACTCTCATACATTATATACTTTTTTTAAAGTGGTATTAGAAGTTTATAAAAAATAATATTTGGAGGATTATTAAATACTTTTTTGGAAAATAGTATTTTTTTTACCTTCCTTTTTTATGATTAAAAATGCTGTTACATCATGCCCTAATTTTGTTTTGTGATGCAACTTGAATTATTTACTTTTTGTTTTGCATCCTGCACATTTTAACTTTAAAAATTAAAATATTCAGTACAGAGTAATTAATTCATAGTCACCAAAGTATTTAAAACTCACTACTACTACTACTTGGATTTTTATTTTCTAGAATTTGCTGCATCAGAACCAGTCAAAGGGCTGGAAGAAGGTGTGCTTTTGCTGTACTTTGCACATTTACGACAACTACTGGACCTATTAATGTCCTGGGATTGGTCAACATATTTCCATGATTATGGACAGGAGAATAACAAGTACCAACATGTCAATCCTAACACTGCCATTGTACTTTTAGAAAAGTAAGTACTGAATAGTATTTATTGTTGGGAATATTAACTCAAAATTTTCTAATCAATTGAACTCTGACAGAGTTCACCTTTTTGATCATAAACCTTCTTATGATGAACCTTATCATATTTATTAGCAAATTTCTATTGGAAAATTAGTTACTGCAACATCCCCACAGTCAGTCGCTGACCATTATTTTTCTGTATATTTAAATTAGTTTGTTGGTGCCTAATGATGAAACATAACAAATATTTTGTGAAACAAATTAATTTTTTACGTCTTTCCATTTAGTTAGTTTATGTATGGTTTTAAGTTCTGGAAATGCTTTGGTTTCATCTCCAATTCTTTCTACTTTTTACTGTACCAACATTATGAGTAGAAAATCAGACCCTTTATTTCACTGTAAAATAATTAATTACCATTAATATTTACCTTATATAGTATTAAATTTGCTAACGATTTCAAATAACGTTGGATGTACTGATTAAGAAAAATAAGAATTAATATAATTTAGTTACACGTAAATACTTACATATGAAAAATAAATTGTGATTCCGGTGTAAAAGTAACAATTTACTGTATTTTTTTAGGCTTCGAGAAGCTGACAAGAAGAAAGTGTTCTCTATGTTGAAGAAACGCGAACGAGACAAGAAGAAACTCTTAGAAACTGTTCTAAAACAATTACGTCAACTAGCTTTGACTGCCAAACAAGAATAACGTTATGACTGCCAAACAAGAATAACGTTATGATACTGTATTATTTAATCTAGACGTTAAAGCTTATAACATAATTAATTTGTCTGGAAGTATTTTAAGTAAGAAGTATGAAACTTACATTTTAAGTTAAGTTTTTGTTTGTTATTTTGTTCCAATACTGGGTTGATTAATTTTATTATTTCAAACTATTTTCATTATAAATTTGTGTCCAGTGCTTTTCAAAATATCTATTTTGGATCATTAAAAAAAGTTTTTTAATTTTATATTGTTAGATAATATTGAAATTATTTTAACAAGAAAAACTAATAATATATAAATTGAAGAAACATAAATAATGAGAGTTATACAAAGAAATTTCCATATCCGGAACTGTCTGAATTACAGATATTTTAATGTCTGAAGTGCATAATGTCTTGCCATGTGCCTGAACATTTTCATGAATTGGTAAAATCTGGGCACCACTGAGCCACATTGTTCAGTGATTAAATCCTTCCGCAATTAAAACAAATCTATTTCAGCTGGGTCTGTAAAAATAAACAAGTCTTTATAAGTGAAGATTCGTTTTCGTAATTACAAATGTAATGAGATTTTCAAAATAGTGAAAGATAAAAAAAAATACTGTTGGAAATTCGCTTTGATCATGTTAAGGAGACAGATGTGTGCTATGATTTATCATAACATGTAATTATATATTCTTTTATTTTTACTAGCGTACTACTTACATGAAATATATTGAAAGTTTGGTATTCATGAAAAAACTGATACTGAAATTCTTATGGATATATTAGTTTTAGGTACCCATGATACCACAAATGTGATTTTTACTTCAATGTCTGTCTGTTTGTGCATATTCAGTGAAGACTAAATAAATTCACTGATTTTAATGTAGGTTTAGTTTGATCAATCTCTAGAACATTTTTTTTTAATTTTTAAAAATGTTAGTTTTCAAACCTTGTTTGGGATCATGTGGAGGCGAACGTTATATATATGATTAGTCTCCTTGAAAACTGCTGTGAATAAACTCATGTAATAAATCAACTTCAGTGATCTGTCGTCTGTTACATACATATGTCAGTTGTCTGTGTACACAATGCAGCTTGCAAGTGTGTGTGATATTTTTGTCATTTGTAAAAGTGAAAGGGCAGCTCTATGAGGATTTTTTTCAGTACTTGTATGACTTAATGGAAAACACAATACATTTGTGACTTTTTTTGCTGAATTCCCGTAGGCTTTATTCAACATTTGAAGAGTATCCAGAGCCAATATTGATAGTAAAACAGAGCATATTATTAGGTATTCACTTAGTGATATTTTACCATCGGATACAGTGGAATAAAGCTGTCATAGATATCAAATTCTGTGTGAGTTCTCATAACACATGTACATCATCTGTATTCTATACCAGTGATACCAACCCTGAAACAAATTCGATACTAGCAAATCGCTTAATCAGCAACTGCATAATAAATATTGGAAACTTTTTTATTACCTTTTGTGAATTAAATAGCTGAATATTTCCCGGCTTTTTTCTGGTTGTAATTTTAAATGTTCCATAAATATTTGATTTATAACCTTTAAACTAATCAATAATTACAAAATTTGTTTTATTAATTTATGATTCTTAAAAAATAACATTTACATTTAATTATATTTATTATAACATAAATTCTTTATCTCGAGCGGGCTGATCATACTGGCACAGTAATGGTTATATACTTTTAAAAAGCGTAAAAGAATAGAATTACATAAAAAGTCAATTTTGAATGTGTGTTTCTTTACACAACAAGTCTTTTAAAAATATTTCAGTTTTTAAGGATATTACCTTCTAGTCTTTCAGTTCAATTTTTTGCGCTTGGCTTAGATCTAGGCCTACTACAGGAGTAACAACTTTAACTACTATTATAACTACTGTGTGATAATACTAACGTAATTGTTATTTACATTTCTTTGGTGTGATTGATATTTATATACTTAGTAATTTATTAATTTTAAAGAACTATTTTGATTATTTTATTTTTAATACTACATTTCTAATTTTTGGCTTAATTAAACTATCTTTAACTTGACTTTGGTAATTTGTGTTACAAACATATTTCATTTATGGGTAAATATCCTTTTGATTAGTCTAAGTCAGTGTTAATTCTATTTTAAAGGTGATGCATTAGAATGTTGCCGATCAGCTGTATTTTACATGGCTCATCTATATACATGGATTTAAATTTAAGCCATTTAATGTCAATAAGTGTGATGCCCACTTTTGATACTCATATCTCTGAAACCAATCCCTGCATTCTAAACCAAAACCTTCTTCATGGATGGGAGTTAGTGAGCTACCATACCATATATTTTCCATAGAGTTGTGGGAGTGGGTTGCAGAGTTTAGCAGCACATACAGACAATACATTTATGCTTACATTTATTATTGTTGAGCAAATGAACAAATTTGTCATATGAAAATTATATGAATGTTTTTATAGATCAGAGCATATATTTTGTACCATGGCAACCTTTTTATCACATTTTACTTAATTACTTTACACAAATGAACAAGTACTCAAGTCTAGATTATGTCTGTAAAAATCAGAATGTTAAGATACAATGTTCAGTACTTATTTTGAAGGACAATATTATGTGTGGACTTTAGTTGAGTAGTTTATTTATCTTAAACTGACTGGTATCAATTTGCTTCAGTTGATACCAAAGTAAAAACAGTGTACATGGTTAGTTTTTTTAACAAGTAATCAAAACCAATAACTTTCAAGATTAATTAAATGTATTTTGCTAAAGTTTAACAACAATATCTACACAAAGATATGGTTAATCATTTAATGAACAAGATTTATATTTATAAATGTGAAGAGAAGATCCACAGCTGACCCTAATGAAACAAAAGAAAGCCTATTATATTTGTTAGGCACAGTATTAGGTGAATGCGCCAGACAGACATTTCAAAAATTTTACCTCGTCAATAATAATTCACTTTCACAAAAGTAAAATTTAAGTAATAGTTTTATACAAAATTTGTCGGCTCTTCATAAGTAATGTGGTACAACATAGTTTTATAATATATAAATCTCGAGGGTGGTCTGATAAGTTTCCGACCTCAACATGAAGATAGCAGCACTCGTCGGTGGCAGCACTCGAATTTTGTTGTTCATCTGTTGACAGTTACTCACCAAAGTTTCAGCCATTTTGGATGCATAGTTGTTATGTAACAGTCGTTTGAGTGAGTTGATGTATTTTTATGAAAATGGACAAAATCGAGTATCGAGCAGTCATGAAATATTTGTTTTTTAAAGGCAATACACCAACGCAAATCAAAGATGAGTTGGATTCTGTGTATGGGGACTCTGCACCATCATTTACCACAGTGAAATTTTGGGTAGCTGAATTTAAACGTGGCTGTAAGAGCTTGGGAGATGAACGTTGGGGACATCCAAAAACTGCAACTACCGACGAAAACATCGCCAAAGTTCACCAAATAATGCTAGATGACCGCCGAATTAAAGTGAGAGAGATAGCAGACGTTATGAACATGTCAAAAGAACGTGTTTGTCACATATTAAATCAACATTTAGACATGAGAAAGCTGTCCGCGCGCTGGGTGCTGCATTTACTCTTGTTAGACCAAAAACATGTTCGAATGAACATTTCCAATGCTCTGTTGGTGCAGTATAGGCGCAATAAATCCCAGTTTTGGCGCCGATTAATTACTGTAGATGAAACTTGGATACACCATTATACGCACGAAACAAAAATACAGTCCAAACAGTGGACTGCAAAAGGGGGAACCAGCTCCCAAAAAAAGCAAAACTGTTTTTTCGGCTGGGAAAGTAATGGCGACTGTTTTTTGGGATAGTCATGGAATTATTTTAATCGACTATCTTCAAAAAGGAAAAACCATTACAGGAGCATACTACGCATCATTACTTGACAAGCTGAAGTCAGAACTTGCGGAAAAATGGCCACATTTGCAGAAAAAGAAAATCCTGTTTCACCAAGACAACACACCGTCTCACACCTCAGTGGTTGCCATGGCGAAAATCAACAAATTACGGTTTGAACTGCTTGACCATTCGCCTTAATCACCAGATCTAGCCCCAAGCGACTTCTTTTTGTTCCCTCATCTAAAAATTGCGCTCGGAGGACAGAGATTTTTGTCAAATGAAGAGGCAATCACCTTCGTGAACAATTATTTTGCAGAGAAAAATGCCGAGTACTATTTGGACGGGTTACAGAGATGGGTGCATCACTGGGAGAAGTGTGTAGAGGTACAAGGAGACTATATTGAAAAATGGAAAAAAATTTCTGAAAAAATATCTTCTATCTTTGTTAGGTCGGAAACTTTTCAGACCATAAACTTTGAGTTTTAGATGTGTAAAATTATGTATCTACAAACCAGAAATTTTATACCAAAATATATTTAAGAGTTTAAAAAAATGTGTGGTTCCAAATTCATTTACCAAAATGTTTGTACATGATTGCTTATAATAAACATTTCCTGTTGCTTATAATAAACATTTCCTGTTGCTTATAATAAACATTTCCTGTTGCTTATAATAAACATTTCCTGTTGCTTATAATAAACATTTCCTGTTGCTTATAATAAACATTTCCTGTTGCTTATAATAAACATTTCCTGTTGCTTATAATAAACATTTCCTGTAAAATTATCTGATTATAAAATTTGTACTGATGTTGCGCTTGCAGAATGTTGTAAATTCACTATAGGGTAGTGGCTTAGTTGTTCGTGAACACAGCAAGCAGTTAATGTGAAGGTTAACACTTAGAATAAGTGATAGTGGCTTACAACTGAGTGGGTTTATAGTAAAGTAAGCGAAGCAGTAATAATGGTAAAATTTCCAAAATGAAAATGGAAGAGTGAATTTTCTCAACTTTTTTAAATAGCTGTATAATGTATTTACATCAAATTCTATACTATCCTTTATCCTGCTTTTAATTTTTAAGGGTAGAAACCAACCTTCAATACTAAAATATTAATAACTTTTCTAATATTGCTTCTATTATTCTAATATTTTAAATTGCTAATAATCTGCATACTTGTTTTTGAGATTGTTGAATTTGATTTTGAGGCTCAAACTTATGAAAAATGAAAATATTAAGCATATAAACAACCTTAAATACTAAGAAATTTATAATTCTTCTAGTATTATGAATTTATTGTTGAAAATTCATATACTTATGTTTTTTTATTTGATAATTCTGATTATGAAGTCCAAATGTATGAAAGACAAACATATTAAGAGTAGGGAAAAATGTCATTTCAGGTAGTCAGGTGAACATTACCTGCGTATCATTCAACAATAGATGACTATTGTTCGTTTCTCTACCTACTCTGTATGTTTAATTAAACAAGAAAAATGTGATGTTGATGTTATGGCCAGACTGAAAAGTTAGTACATATTTTCAATCTTTAATATCTCTGAAACAGTTTGTCTTAGTGAAATTAAACTGTAATCTTTATGTTTTTCTAAACTTAATTTTCTATTCAAATTATATTTTTATGAAACACAGTTTTTAATATACTTAAATTTTAAACACCTCATTTTTTTGCATGCACTCGAACGCTAACTTTAAACAATAATCTATTTCGACCAGTACAACGTAGAAAATCTGAGACGCAAACTCTTTTTTTTTACAAGTTTCATAGGAATATTCTTATGTTTTTTGTATTTTAATATTTTGTTAATAAAAACAAATATTTTCTGAACGATTTTTGAAAACAGATTTTTTTTTCAAATGTGTATTATGTAACACACACAAATACCATTTACTAAACCAAGCTGTTTAATTACTTTATATTGTAGCAAGATTCTCTCCTGCAAAAATCTATGAATAAATAAAACAGTTATATGTGTTGCATTTTTAGGTGAATCTAATGATCTCTCACGATTAATGAACATCTGCTTAAATACTCATATGATCGCATAAAATCTTCTTCGTAAGATTAACATGGCAATATAGAAAGCCAATGGGTTCAACCTCAACCTCAACCTCAAGAGAATTATTTTTTTATTATTTTTTTTTTTATTGTGCAACTACAACTAAGAATAAACTTAACTAGGCAGTATATTCATTGAAATACAATAACATTAAGAAAAAATTACTCCACTAAATAACTTTATAATAAGTCCAATGGCTTCTTTCTTTTAAGCCTCCTCACAATGTCACTGCCATTGAGTTTCTGCATCTCTGTCGACATGGTTGTGAAGCCGCTTCTTGTTTCTAGCTGCAGTAGACTTTATCACTTCTTCAACAGTTTCTATTTGAAGATCTCTGTGAATATTTTCATTCCTGATGTACCATGGTGCACCAATAGTTGTCCGCAATAATTTGTTCTGGAAGGTTTGTATAATTTTAATGTTGGACACTTTGGTGCAGCCCCATAACTGCAAACCATACGTCCACACCAGTTTTAGCACAAGAGCAGTTTATTATAAGTATTTAATTCTGATTTTCTACCTACCAAGGAGCCAGTACATTTTTCTGTATCTAACATCAAGTTTTTTTTCTTCTTTTTAACGTGTGTCTTCTGGGATAACCTAGCATCCAACAAGGGAAAATGATACACTAAATGCCTGATGACATATCTAGACATAAATGTCTAACATTAACAAAAAAATAAGCAAATCAAACCTAATTGAGGTCAAATTGAACAGCTGGACTGCAGCTGATATATTAAGTTTCATTAATTTTTTGAATATATAGATAAAATGTAGCAATTTATGTATAATTTTGCACAAGTCAAATTTGTATAGTTTTATAGTTAGATAACTAGATTATTTCAAGAAAAATCAAAACTTTTCTTATAAAATGTGCTTTGTTTGAAGGATGATAGATAGGATTCTTCTCTTATCTTGAGAAGTGTACTTCAGTTCAGTAGTTTATCATTTACTGACTTATTTCAATTCCAATATAGATATATCAAAAGAAAGATATACAGCAAACTTGTCTCATTTTTTTAACGAATAATTACAATCAATAAAGTTGATTACTTAGCTTTTAAGATTAAATAAATTAATTTCACACAGCTGAACTAATAGTGTTGACATGTTTTTCAAGTAAAGCTAAAAGAACCAAACTTGAAGCTAAGGAATGATTTATAGACCCAAGGTACGCTTCACACAAGGCAGTCTATAGAAGCAAAATTTTGGACTTATAAAAGCAATATTTTTAAATTCAAAGAATTAAATAATTATTATTTATGTAAGGATGAGCCAGTTCTGTTAATACAACCCATAAATATATCATTTCCTTTGAACTGCGCACCTCAAGGTTCTTAGTTCTGGCCGCAGTTACTTCCACGCTTTTCTCTTACTGTTAACGCTGATCCCTCATTCTCATTAGTCTAACTAGCATATAGTATCTATAGACGTTAAGAAAAAAAATCCAATTGATATTAGGCTATATTTTATATATATGGTTAAAGAGTAATATATACGGTTTTTTCATAAAAAAGTATCACAGAACAAAGTTTATCACTGATATTGCGTTCAGCGCAGCATTGAGTGATGAGAAATATTATTTAGTGTACTGACTGTACTGTGGCATATGTGAGTCATCGTTGATACTCACTGTATCAACAAACCTTTGTACTATGGCTCTTTTTATCACTGTTAGTTGTTCTCTTGTTGCATTGAGTGATTTAAATTATGTTAATGATATAGAATGAAGACTTTATTTAGCAAAAGTTGACTTTATTCAGCTCAGTGCTTAGTGGTTGCATTATATTAAATTCACATTTTTAATAGATTACAGTGAAACTGTAATTAACTGTCACTTAAAACCACAATCCTTTATTAAAACTCAATTACAGTAATTAAGTATTATTGTACTGTACATTTTTTATAGATAGCTATTAGAGAAGTAATTAAAGCAACATACAAATAAAAGAGAAGACACACATTTAGTACAATACATACTGCACCCTGTTTGTAGTACTTACAGTAGCCTGATTGCAGAAAAATATAACCTTCGCTTTACTGCTGAGTGGTGCAGGTGCCGAAATGGGACACATTTTTGTTTTATTGACAATCAAGTCATGTTTTAAACTTAAACTATGACTCAATAACTTTTAATAACAGGCTGATGGTTAACAGAAACTGATGGTTATAAGAGTGACAGTTAAAGTTTCACTGTAATATTTTCCCGCAGGGAGTGCAGACTAGCTGCACGTATTGAGAGGATTTAGATGTCCCTAATGGTACCCAAGCCTAACACACACAACACTTTACACTCACACTTACATTTAGGGAGGTGATAATAGCCTCAATGTGCTTTTCGCCTTAAAATAACAACAAAAAATTCACTGTAATATGTTATATAATTCGTGTCAAAGAATCTATGATACAGCTGATGAGGCTGATAACGGTCCTAGTTTTGACCCTGACTCTTAATCGAAGTTTCATTAGATATTCATATACTGAAGAATTAAAAAAAAGTATTAATTTATAAATAGTTGTCTACATATTTCTTTAGTAGACTGCTACTATTATTATTAGTATTATAATACTATTATTATTAGTATTGTATTATTCTCTTTATTTGTTTCACTCAACTTTGGGGTACACCAAATCAATCACTTTTTAATGTTCTGTGCCTTCCTCGTAGCCCAGTATTGTTTCATTCGTTGTGATCTTGCTTTTCTTTCTTCGTCAGAGATTTGGATTGTTCGCTTGGATTTGACTTTGCCTTGGAACCGTTGTTTTTTGTCCTTGGTTATTGTTTTGGCTGTTCTGTCCATGAGCATAGTGTCAGTGATTTGTAGTTCTGTTATGTCTTTCTCTGTTTCTCTAAACCAAAACAGAGAAACAGGTGGTTGGCTCTTTTATTGTGAAAGTAGTCAAATATTTTTTTGGTTAGTTTATTTTTGTCCATTCGGAGGATGTGCTCATAAAAATCAATTCTCCTTTTTCTTATTGTGTCTGATAGTGTTTCAGTTTTTTGGTAAAAAGTTTCATTCCTGATGTGGAGTACTTGGTTGTTACGAAATTTGGGGCCTAAGATTTTTTGTAATATCTTTCTTTCTTTGATCTCCAGCCTTTCAAGTGGGCCCTGGGTTGTGAGAGATAATGTTTCAGCTGCATATAAGGCTTCTGGTTTAATTACTGTATGATAATGCCTTATCTTTGTATTCCAGGAGAGGGACTTCTTGTTGTATGTGTCTTTGGAAAGTTGGAAGGCTAATTCAACTTTATTTCTCCTAGATTCCATAGCTTTTTTCTCTAGGGCGTTCCAGCTGATCCATTCCCCAAGGTATTTGAATTCTTTGACTATCTCAATGTATTGTTCTCCCACTTGAAGCTTTTTTGGTGGTTTTTGTATGTTTGTCAATATTTTAGTATTGTATTATTATTATTAGTATTATTAATAATAATTATTAGGACTTCTCTAAGTAGTACATTAATAATTGTTGGGGACAATTCTATGACAATGCGAAAAAATGTCTGGAGTGAATTCAAGTTTGAATAGATGAATTAAATAACCATGCTGATTTATCCATCGTTCTCTTCACGCTTTGTACATTATACACACTTTCCCACAATCGATTATTTCCTACAAAAATCTGGAAAATAGACTTTAATTCTGAAAACTATTTCATCAGAGTTGTTCAAATATTGGTTATATATGAAGATTCATAGCTCAAATCAGTTTAAAATTAAATGAATTTATGGTTCTAGACTACACAGTAACAACGGAAAAACTCAATACAGTTAAGGTTTCTTTGTATTTTGTAATTTATTCTTGTACTGAAAATATCTTTTCACAAATTTGATATGATTGAATTATAATTTATATATATATATATATATATATATATATATATATATATATATATATATATATCGTGGATCGCACAAGTCAGAATAGACCTACATGACGCAGAAATAGACTCAACAGACGTTGAAGACAGGCATGCATATAGGAGAAAGATGCTCGGTTGGAAGGTCCCAGAGAATGAAATCCCAAAGAGAGCAGGGGTAAAATGGACGGAGGAGCGAAAGAGGATCCATGGGGACAGGATGAGGGAGGTGTGGAGGATTAGAAGGAACAAGACATGAGTCGGAGTGCTTTGCGTGATCCAACAGGTCTATATGCAAATAATAATATCTATATCTATCCATCTATATCTATATCTATATCTATCTATATATATATATATATATATATATATATATATATATATATATATATATATATATGATTAAAATCTGAAGTGAAATGGAATTTTGTCATTGTTTGAATTGATTCCTAATGGGTTGTTTGATATAAAAAAATGTGAAGGCCTGCTAAACCTACAATTGTGAATGGTAATATAAAATATAGTATAAAGAATCGGGTTAATGTTGGGTTATCAACAGGTTAAAGTCCTCAAAATCATTTTACTAGTATTCCCCCAATATACGGGTTTGCTGAAAGTAGATTTGTGCTTACTGTAGCTCCTCAGAATGATATTTGACCTCATGGTAAAACGTATCCCAGGAATGCTGTTGCCATTATTGTTAATATAATAATTACTCTGGTAATTCATGTTGATAAAAATTTACATGATCCAATACATATGAAGAATAGTGATGCACCATTCTTATAGTTTAATTAATCATCCATAGTTTAAATTTCGACAAATATGTCTGATTCTGTCAAATGCAGTGTTAATATTTGCATTTTAGTGTATTGCTAAAATAATTCCTGTAATTATTTAGATGAATAATGCAGATTTTTTCATTCTTCTGGGCTAGATTTTTTGGGAATTTAGCGGGCATATGTTTTATTTGGGTGGCCTAATATGGACTAAATTTATGCAAAATTTAATAAAAATCATTAGAGATGACTTTATGAAAACTTAAATTTAACAGTTTTTTAAAAATAAGGTTTCAAAAAAACTGTTAAAAATTGTATGGTTTAGAAGTAAAATAGAACGAAGGTAAAACTTTTGAGTTATGCATCTTCATATGCTCAAAAGTAAGCCTACCCAAAAATTTAGCAACCAATTATTTTCTTTAACCAATAACCAAAAACCAATAACCAATTTTTTACTTTTTTGTTGGTGCCACAACCAATTTTTTAAAATTAAAGCTGCCCATGTAGCCTATTTTTGTTATTTTGCTCAATAAAAATGTAGAAAATAATTCTCTGTTATAAGAGAAACACAAAATATAATTACATTCAGAACAGCTCTTTTATTTTGAGAATTTCAGCCCATTTTCAAAACACTCCCTTCCTTAGAGCACATTTTGAAAAAAATTATATTTTTGTGTATGTTCCTTCTACACTACCTGAATGAGAAATGATTGTGCCAATTTTCTTGTACAATTTATTTTGTATTTTGATATATTTATAGAATCGCTTATGGATTTCAGAAACGCTTCCTTTGCTGTGCTGGGTCTAACTTGTAACAGAGTAGGTAAGTTGGCTTCCATATTGACCAATTAACGTGACAACGGTAGCTTACTGAGTATGTAATCTACGGATTGGAGATAATGATGTTGCCTGTTGTACTAAATTCATTTGGCATATTTTTAGGTTATCTGTAAAAATAATATAACGTATTAGCATCTATTGCACCGTACGCTACGTTTATTTGGCACAACCTTGTAAACACTTGCATTTTGCGTCACTCGCTACGTGTAAATGAGGCCAAGAGCCAAATGTCAGCAAACAAAATGTTAGAATGAGATTTGTAGTTTTTGCTTAACATAAAGTCTTATTATAAAGCTTATCTTAGCCTATGTTTTTAGAATGTGAAGTTTATAAGAAAACTGTAGGTCCTACTTTATACAAAACCAATTCTTTGTGTCATTTCCTAAATGACAATAACTTTAATTATAACCTGTTACTACTGCGTACTTTTTACTGGCAGTGGTCTGATCAACAAACTGTTTCCGAATCTGTATCTTCATTGCAAAATATTTTTCTGTTTTCATTACAGGTAAGATAACAAAGTAGGTTATTTGTACTCAAGGTCAAAAAGCAGACATTCTGAGAAGTATGAATAACTTCCTTAACCTTCCCTTCCTTCTGATATTCAACCTTGCTTTCTATGAACATGAAACGTGTTTAGGCTGCTGATACTGATGTAGGCCTACTGCACTTACTTAACTGCAAGGCGGTATTGCTAATAAATTCATAACCAATGTTGAGTTATCTATACATTACGATTTTATGTAGAAAAACGATAATTCTGTTATAAATAAAAGTATTTTCACGGTTGTTACAACCGTGTTCAGTAACAGGAGTCGAACTATTCAGGTCGACGGCAATCGCTAGGGCCCAGAATTGACAGGATTTTTTAATAATCTTTTTGATTATAACTCTAATGCCATAATTTTTCATTTAGTAATAGTAAATAAGTTTACATAGAAGTATTTAAAACGCAAGTCCTAATCCTTTTTTAAAAAATTAAATTGATGATAGATAGTAAATATGCATAATACCGAAGTGAAATATCGCCGAAGTAGTTTATGCCAACTGGGTAATTTATTAGTACGTATATGGAACACGGATTAAGGCTACAAGTTACTTATCGTGCGCCTACCTATAAATAGTATTGGCTGTTCGTGCTGAATTCCGAGAATGGTAATTTTTTGAACAACAATAACATTTCTAAATAAATGTTTTAAAAAGCTGCTATTTTTCGCCGTTTTGTCAACTGCCATGAAGCCATAAAGGCCAGATATTAAAATATCTTGGAACCGTCTCTCTCTCTCTCTCTCTCTCTCTCTCTCTCACACACACACACACACACACACACACACACACACACACACACACACACACACACACACACACACACACACACACACACACACATTCAAGACACTGAATTGGGTTTGTTAATAAAATAAACACACATCACAACACTACTTGAACACGAGAAGACATAAAACACAAGTACGTAGTCTTTAAAAAAGTAAAATGAAGCCGACCTATAGTAGTTTTCCTACTCTCATCTTAACTAAATTAATTCTTGCTCTTTTTACCTAGACGAATCCCGTTCTTCGCTAAGGTTTTTAAATTTAAAAAGTTTAAAGCACAATATTTCAATATTAAATTTTGACAGGTATATTTTTTGGCAATTATTTTGAAATTTGATGTTTTAACTATGAGGAAGTTAAACATATTAAGGTTTATAAATAAAAACGGTTTTAACTTGTCTACTCTATAGTGGATTAAAACTATATTTTTATATAGGCCTATAAACCTTAATATTTTTGGCAATTTAAGAGCTTAGATGTTTTCACTTTTTTGTGAAAGTTATCGCTATATTAATATGAATGATTTAAAATATTTGCTTGCGTTTGGTATAAGACAATTTGATTACCTCTTTCTACTCGAGATGTAAAAATTCTAGAAACACATAAGGACTGAGTGTACCCACTAATTTCTGAACGGTGATTTAGGCCCTAAATAAAAATAATTGGAGTTACAAAGAAAATCTGTAGGAACATCCTATTTTTTTTGTAAAATTTTATTTTTGATTTTCTTTGTTTTCTACTTCACAGTTTCGAAACTTAAGTGTTTCAGGCCTAGTTGCCGTTTTTCAAAGACGGGCTTCAAACAAAACAGTTGAGCAAAATTTACAAGTTTCAAAATGTTTTGTCTTTCCATTCAGATTATAGTTATTATTTGTGGGATTCTAAAAACGTATTTCATAATTATACTGTAAACGAAATTGTTTAGTAGTCAGTAAATAGATTTATGATTATTTATAAAAATCACAGGAACAATTTCACTCTTTACAGGCCTACGTGACACATTACGACATTATCATGATCTGATACAGCAAGCATTGTTACAATGTTACAAAACAACTTAAAGTCCACAGTTTTTAAAAATGACAATATTTGTGCAGTCATGCTTGTGAAGCATGCCATTGTAGCTGGCTTATCTGTTTAAAAACCACTCACCCAGCTGTTATCTTGTCTCGTTATGGACGTCATTGACCATACTGTAGTTCTATCACTCCATATCGCACAGATGAAAGTTGAAACAATTATTTGCTTTGTCTTTGTCTCGTTACATAACATAAAACCTCAATCCACAACACTTCGTCATTTTGCTTAACACAAGCTGTAACTCATTAAGCTGTAACTCATATTCTAAACTAATACGGTAAGCCTTTTTTTCAAAATATGTGGTTTTAACTTGAAAAACGGAATAAAACAGGTCCAAAAACTGTAATGTCAGTAGGCTTAGTATTCACCGAATCAAAGGTATTGCTTACAAAACTTGTAGAATATTGATGTAAATTAAGCCCATTAAAAATGTCTAGTTTAAGAAATTAACTTTAATTAGGCCTAAATGTAAAATGATCCAAAAATTCCAAATTAATTACAAGTAATATGAACAATTTAAAAAAAATAGCATTTAGTACAAATTTAAATTAGCTTTAAATACTGCTGAAAACAATACAAAATTTGTTAAAATTCGTTACTTCATAAAGAAGATTTAAAAATTCTACTACGTACAGAGTGACCTTTCAGTTTTTGATCTACTATAGTGCTGTCGGTAGACGGACGAGAAGGACATAAAGGTCGCAATCAGTCGCCAATATGCTTGGTTCGTCGCGCTAATGGAGTCAAAATGTTTTTCAAAAACATTTGTGATCAAACTTGTCGCTTACAGTTTGACATTCCGTGTAATGACTATGTTCTGTTCGGAAGACTATTTTGCAGTGGGTCGAGAATTTCTTAACAGCAGGTTCAGAATTGACAAAAATCACCTTGCCGATCCAAAGAGTAGTACGCACTGGAATTTTTTAAATCGACTTGTGTCGCGATTCAGAACTCGATCTGCGTAAATCCATTGTTAGAAGTCAGCCCATACGATACTCAGTGACAAAAACCGTGTCCACACCGATATTGTTGCGAATCAGCCCTTGGGAAAAATTGTAAAAGTATTTGTGGTAACAAAATTTAAACATCATGAACGAAAATAAGGAAGAGAACACCAAAATTAGCTGCAGCACAGTAGCGACAAATTAAGAAAATAAGTTTTCATTAGGCTACCGGTGAATCCTTTAGTTTTGTAAAATGTAAAGCAAACTATTTAGCTCGTGTTGCTGGGCCTGCAATGATATCAAAGTCGAGTTAATGAAAATCAAAAGGTTTTTTTTGTAAAGGAATGATAGATGATGTTATTGAGGCAATGTTAGTTCGAATACATATCTTACATTTTGTAAGTCAAAACAGAATTTGAGTTCTTTTTTTGGTCAAAATTTAGTTCGAAACGCAATAAAAACAAAAATGTTTAATAGCCAAACCAACTACACTTTACGGACGATACTTTTCATATTTTTTATGTTGTGTTCGCGCTGAAATTTTCTTTTCAATATATGCATTTTTTCGTTTCTGCTACGGACCAGCCAAAGCTGTTAATGTTTTGCTTTTTATCTCACGATTTCCGTGATGAGCACACTCCACAAACAAAAATGTTTAATAGCCAAACCAACTACACTTTACGGACGATACTTTTCATATATTTTTATGTTGTGTTCGCGCTGAAATTTTCTTTTCAATATATATGCATTTTTCGTTTCTGCTACGGACCAGCCAAAGCTGTTAATGTTTTGCTTTTTATCTCACGATTTCCGTGATGAGCACACTCCACAAACAAAAATGTTTAATAGCCAAACCAACTACACTTTACGGACGATACTTTTCATATTTTTTACGTTGTGTTCGCGCTGAAATTTTCTTTTCAATATATGCATTTTTTCGTTTCTGCTACGGACCAGCCAAAGCTGTTAATGTTTTGCTTTTTATCTCACGATTTCCGTGATGAGCACACTACACAAACAATAACGGGAATGCATATCTTCTGCAAAATGTTAAGTTGAAGTCGCACTTCACAACGTAAATAACAATCGCCGAAACGTAACAAAAAAAATGAGTTGCTTGTTCGGAGTTAATGGCCATTGTTGCGTAACAATGAGTCTGCGAATCCTAGACGGACGGGATTAAAAAAACGCAGCAAATACTAATCTGCAACACACCGGAAGAGCGTGACAAATTATTTTAAAAAATCAGCACTTTCACTTTTATGAAATGATGTTTGGTATAATGGTTCATAAACTTAAATAGCGTTATTAAGACGTAAACAGTCACGTTAGAACATTTTGCAGTGTCCAAGAAGACGCTGTGTAATGATGACGTGCTGTGTGTAGTAATGATATCTGATTACAACACACAGTAAATTGTTAATTAGCTATATCTGTAAATACGTAAACAGTGACTGCTAAATTGCAATTAATTTTTTCCGGAAAATAAAAAAACCGAAGTTAACCATACAAAATATCTTCATCGGATAAAAATAGTACCTCATAAACTAAGCATTTATCTTTGAATTAATATTGGCTTGGCTTAACAAAATCTGTCTTACTGCGATCGACAGATTATTTTATTAAATTTAAATTATTTTCTCTGCTCCGATCCATAACTATTGACGCAACATGTTTAAACAGAAAACTAAACTACTAGGTTAAGAATAATTAAAGTTGTATGACTTGTTGCTCGAGTTACCCAAAGCGGTGGAGATAACCCACGCAGCTATGGTGCATGATCGTAACGCATTATGCTTCAACTTGCATCTCTTTGCATGCCTCTTATGGCATGAAAACAGGCACCGTGTAAACGTACCTTTACTGTGATTGACATCAATTATTCGTTGATCAACTGACTGAATTTATCATTCACTTTTGCTTATATTTTTAAAAAGTCGGTAAAACAAAAAAGTGATATAGGCTACTTACTTTATTTTCCCCCACACGTTATGTTAGGTTAGCAAGTCTTGCTAACCTAATTGACATAATATGCGTGGAAATACGTTTTTCACCTTTGTTTTCCCGACTTTTTAAACATGTTAATGTCTTGTTAGCAAGCAAAAATAAATCGGGAACTACTACATAATATATATTTCCACTTATGCCATATTACAAAGTTAGGATGTCAATATTAGTTTATACCTAACCATATATTTCGTGGTGCTTAGGCCTATTGACTGTATAAACTTTACTTTTCATCCAACCCATATGCAAACATTCAGTGGGGTAAGATTTTGATATTTTGAAGCCAATTAATAACCTTTCCTGCACTAATTTTACAAACAGTTTTAATTAAAACATTTTCTAATCCTATGGGCAGTATACAGAGGAACACATAATGTTGAAAATATTATTCATGTTGTATATATTATTCATTTGTGGTGAAAGCGGAACATTTTCTAGTAGAGAAAAAAAATTATTCTGTAAAAGTCTTGCTTGCTCTAAGGAGATTCTTTAGTAAGAAGAGGCCTATTTAACTAATTATTAACAAACCACACTACATTTTGACTGTATTAATGGCATTGTGAATACCATCACATTTCATCAATAAAAGATATTTATAGAACAATATGACGATTACTTTTTAATCCATTTACAGAATTTCTGACAGACAGCATCATTTCCTGAATGAAATCGAAGCATTTTTGATACTTTTCGCCGTACGTACTTTTTTTTGTTTTAATGCTTTGTATGCCACTTAGGCTAATAAAGACGGGAGATCTATGTAACTCACGGGCAGTAACTAGGCTTGAACATGCATACAGGCAATCAAAACTGAATAGGGTGTTTTATATTTATTGGTATAGGTCAAAGTTGTTGAACTACCTGATACCTCATTGAATGAGCAACGGTGCTACCCTCGTATGGGTAAATACGTAAGGTGAAAGAAAAAGGCGAAATAACTTGCTAAAGGGAAAGTAAAACAAAAATAAAGGCTTTCTAAACACCAATTGAATTTTATCAATCGCACTAGATAAATGCAATTTGAAATTATTTTCCCCTCACAGATAAATTGAATAAAAATCACAATAAAAGCAAAATAAATCTTCACTTACGCATTCGTAAAACCAACAATTTTTGGTAATACATATTAATTTTTTTTTAAATCTTTCAAATTTACGAGTACAAAAGATCGGCGTTGTGGGAAAGGGTAAAGCTTACAGCATTAACTGCAATTCCGAACCTACGCCTTTAAGGTACCAATTTAGAGACGCTGCACAGTGTCCAGAATAATCAAGTTGTCTACTATACAAACTTGTCCAAGCCATTACTATAATCGATTTTTGTTTGCATCATATTTGAATCAAATAGAACTAAAACTGAGAAAGTGGGCGTGCTAAAACACACACACACACACACATATATATATATATATATATATATATATATATATATATATATATATATATATATATGTAATTAATTAGGGTCGGTGCTTATTTCAGAATCTCTGATTTGGGTTTTACCATTGCGGCCGCTCTAATAACTGATTTTCTAATGGAAAGATTATAAAAGTACAGTATAATTATATTGCACTTAAATAAATTTATGTGTGTATCTGTGAGTCAAAGATTGAGGTTAAGGAAGGTTATTTGTATCTATGGTTTTGGTTCTACTACAGTCTAAATGTAAACCCTACAATTTAAAATGAAACGCAATAGAGTTCTGCTCATGCGCATATTCTGGAACAATCATCTGATTTTGATAAAGAAGTGAACTAGTATAATTTTGTACTGTAGTGTCTGTTTAAGAAGAACAACACTATTATTCAGGTAAATACTAATTTAACCTTACGCAATTGAAATTTTCCTTTTTCCCAGTAATACCTGTCATTTACTTTTTGTTACTAGCGTAGTTAAGTTAGTTCAACGATATTTTTAAGGTTATACATTATATTAAATCTTTTGTTGAATAATTTGTTTAGAGGTCGAGATGAAGTTTTACACAGTGCTGTTATCCTGCCTTATCGCAGTTTGTTTTGTAAGCGCCGATGATGATGGACATTGTTATAGCAGTGTTTCTAGTGTTTGCGGTAGTGTCACAGGTAGGCCTATTTTATTAGTAAAATGTAGTTTTAAAATCAATCATGTCAGTAATAAAATAGATTTATTTCTATTTTGCTGAGTAATCAGGGCGTTTAGCATAATCTCATTAGGCTATTGTCTAGATCAGTTTCAAATTATTGCACCATAGGCAGTTGATTAGGCTATTATTAAGATATTGTGGCCTGAGTTAGAGAGTGAGTTTGTAGTTAGAAGGAGAAATAGGCGCAATAATAATTTTTCAGGAAGGTAATTGGATTGGGGGGGGGCTATCACTATGAGCCACTGTTCAAAGTTACAGTCTTTTCATCACCTTCACTTTTGTTTTTAATAATATGAAAGCATTCACTGGAAAGGATGTGAAATTGCAAAAATCATTTTTCTTATTGGCCTAATCAAACCTAAAGATTTTGCATTTAAATTGTGTCAAAAATACAATAACATGGCTAATGAAATATCTAGAACTTTTGTTTTTCTATAATAATAACAAAATGTATTTGATGAAAAATTGTTATAATTATAGAATAGCATGACCACCAGTATCCTACAGTTATATTTTTTTAAATTTTCAATGTGTTAGCGATTTTGATGTGTAGCAAATATCAAAAATTTGATTTTGAACTCAAAATTTAAAATTCAAATTTTTGAAACTCAAAAATTGAGTGTAGCAATTTTTTGAAAATTAATCTTTTCTGTAGTTATTACTAAGAGAAACTATTAAGAATGATAGTTTTCATTTAAAAAAAGTTAATTTTAGTAACCAGATTTGATAATTGTGTTTTTATACAGATATCAAATGTATTTTTTTATTACCTAAACATTTGACATTATTTTTATTTTATAAAAAAAAATCAAACTCAATATTTTGTACTTAAAAGGATCAGGAAAAAAATTTGAATTATCAAGGTTGTAGAGATACAGAGTTCAAAATGTAGAGGTTGATAAAATGGAAAATTTGAAAAATCGAGTAGGCCTATAAGGTGTATCATTTAACAACAATTTATAGTACAGTTGATGCTTACAATATGTTTTTTATCCACAAGAGATTTGTATTTTGATGTACTTATTATCATGATTAACAAAAAATAACAGCTCTACATAAATGATATTGCACTTGAACAGTTTCTATAACAGGCACATTTCATGACACATGTTGTCATGACAACTTGAAATAAATTTGCCTCTATTATATAATTTATTATCCAAAGATTTACTGTTTACTTTGTTTAGTCTTGCATAGCTAAAGTTTTGTTTTTGTTGAACAGTATAGTTTATTTGTGCTCCAGTTCTATGGCACTGGCGCCTGATATTCTTAAGACATTGCTTTTCCATTTTGTAATGACAAAATTTTGTAAATGGCCACTTTACCATTTGTAAATGGTAAATTTTACCATTTTCTCTTCCATTTTACAAGTAAATGTGGAGTATATAGTCGATTACAGTAAAAATTTATGTTCCAACAAGTAAACAAGTATGCCTACAAAGTATAAACAAGAAATCTCCCCTGTTAGTAAGATTTATAGAAGTGGAGGCTTGGCCGAATACAAATTATATAGAGTGGATATCGAGTTTAAGGAAGGGATCAAAATGGATTGTTTTCATATGATTATGATTTTTTTGAGGTTCATATGATTTTCAAAGACCCAGCATCTCAGTACGAATTAGATTTTTTAATTTTAGAGGTGCGAATTATCAAGTAACGATTGCATTATAGAACAAACATTTATAGAGGCATTGTTTGTTAATAGGTTTACCTATAAATGTCTCTTGTTCTAAGTGCAGGTTACTGTAACCTGCAGACACCCATATTCAAGCTGGTAATTATAGTAGACGCTCGATAATCCGGCATATGGGACCAGGACCCTATCGGATTATAGAAGATTATGTATTACTGGAGGTATCATTATAAAAATGTTAAATAACCTCTCAGAAAAGGGTAAAACGAGGTAAAAACTGTTTAAGTGGGTTACAAACAATAAACCAATTTAATACACGTTTATTTGTTAAATTAACATAGAAACAAAATTTAAATCTTGAAAATGTTATTTTTTAGTCAATTCACACAATAAGTACACTACATAAAATTACTGTGTAAGTGAAATTAGAATTAAATGTACAAGACAGAATGAACCATATAACACTGCTTTCAATAACTGTAAACAAACAACTGATTTGGGTTCAAGTTTTGACAGGAAAGATGAGTTATTCCCCCTTCCAGCCATGAATATAGCCACAGTCTCTCTTATTCATGAGGGATTGCCGCCAAGGTGTTGTCGGATTATAGACCGTGTCAGACAAAGAATGTCGGACTATTGCGAGTCTACTGTATTGTCTAATTAGCAATTACAAGCAACTTCATCTTTTCCAATTTCAATCCTTTCTGTATTGAGATGTGTTGTTCATTTTTGCTTGCTAACAATATATTGACATTCAAAGAGCATGACATCAACAAAATATGTAAGCAAAAGTTATAATGAGAATATCTTATCTCACAACCAAAACTTTGAACAGAATATGGCATGAAGTGTGTGGTACCGTGCTCCAGTATGGCATTCGAAAACTTCTATAGCATAACTTCATAGGATACCTAGCTGAATTTATCTCACAGTCTTGAAGTAAGAAATTTTTGTGAATTATAAAAAAAATATTGGTTGGGCTTAGGAAGAACAACTGATGACGAAATTGATGCAACTCAGGTAATTTTTCATAGTCTGCACCTGTGATCCAAACCCTACATGTCTGACCAAAATAATCTTGGTGTACTGACTAAGTGAGTCGGAAATACTAGGCTATAAAATACTTTAATTAGATTGGATATTGTAAATGCAGTTTTTTTCAAAAATTATATTTTAAAGTCTTTCAGTACACTAGAGTAAAATGTTATTGTTATTTTTCATAATCTCTAAACTAAGATTTAATGAACTAAAGTAGGATACGAGTTTATATTTAGGCTAAATGATCACAAAAGCTGTTTTTTCCAACTTCCAAATGTACAGTAAAGTGGCCTGTTGAGTAGTAAGAGATGGACATTAATACATCTCTTACCTCTGACGCTTTCCACTTCAAAATGAAATTTTGAGCTGAGTTACAGACTTTTAAATATGGCCATATACTGATCTCCTACATAGGCCGAATTCTGAAGTATAATTTATTTTCTTTAAACAGAAAATAATTACATCGGAGACATTCAATACAGAATGAATCGAGTATACAGTGAAAACTTAATGCGTGATGGTGCACAAGCTCTGGACATGCCTAAAAAATTTAACAATAGAAAGGTCATGGCTGCCATTTTTTGGGACCATAAAGGTGCATGTTGCAGATAGATTTCATAAAGTAAGAGACTACAGTTTTTTTTTTTGTGTTCAATAGTCGGACGTTAAAACAAAAAAAAAAAAAAATCAGGTGTGTATTGTCAGATATTATGTCGACTATGGAGAGCCATTTAGAACAAAAGAAGAGGCTAGGCATTCTGTAGTTGTTTTAACTCTTGACAATGCCCACTGACCTAACCCAACAGCTTTATTTACAATTTTAATGGAAGTGTTTGATTACCTGCAGTACAGCCTGGGATCTTGCTCTGAGTGATTTTCATTTACTCAGCCATTCTGTAATTCCTGCTGTTATTCCCTTCTGCCTGAAGAAAACAAATGATACTGCAGTTCACACTTGGCGGGCAATCAATAGACATAACCATGTTTACAATTTTGCATCTCTATACAACACAGCAATATGAAGTGTGTGGTTATAATGTGTATAAGAGAAAGAGAGAGATGTGCTATTATCTAGTGCAACTACTTCGCCTCCTACCACTCAACAGACCACTTTATGGCAGATTCAGAAATTGAAAAAAGCCCTAGTATAGTAAAAATATATTTAGCCTACTTAGGATAAACAGTAGCGTTATAATTTGGCCTTTATATCATTTTGTCTACCTAACTCTCAGAGACCTATATTAAGTTGTATTTAAATTGCAGTGAAGTGGTTATTAATTCTCATTTATGTAACTGACCGACTGTTAACTGCTAGCTAAATTGACTAGTAACTTTCTGTATGGTTAAAGTGAAGCCAATATTCTTCACTTTATTGAGTTGTTAACAGATTTTTGGTGTATAATTTTCAAAATAAGTAAATATATTTTTGCATTGACACCGTTTTAGGATGCAAAAGTTGGATTTTATACTTACTGAAGTTTTTGTTTTGAAATTTTAGGTCAAAAATGTTGTTATTGTAAATTCTGCAGACAGCATTGTGTCTGAAGTCTGTGGTGTGCCTATCGTTTGAATCTTAATACATAATCTAATTCATATAGTACTTCAATTTTTAATAAACATTTAAGCAGACATGAGTACATATTAATAAATTGTATGTCTTTTATCGTGAACTTAATTTAGTTAAGTATCAGAGGATTAATGATAACAGTTGTTTTTAAATCGGACTTAACAATAGGTCAGAGGATTCTCAGTTTTGCATTGATTTAATATGTTTTTAATTTAGTTTAAATATTAGTTAACTAAGAAACTGATATTTCCACATTTAATTTAACCCTATTCATTTACAGTCAACTAGGTTTGAAATGCATGAGGTTAAATTACAGTTGAAGGGAGTCAAATAATAAAAATGAAATTTTAAGTATGAAATCATGTAGTTTTACTTTGATTAATAAATCAAATCAAAATATAGGCGGTAATTCTTTTGTCCACTAGCTTTAATACTGTGTTTTGTAAGAAAATGCACAAAAAAATTAACCTTCACTTTTAGAATGTTTTGCAGTAGTTTTGTCATTAACCTCTCCCTCTTTACATATACATATAATTTATCTGACATTTTAATTGTATAAAATATAACATTTCACTTGACTACAAACGGTACAATTCAAACTTCATAAAAAATTACTGTAAATGGTTCAGCTTTGCACTGTTATGATAGTAATAAACTATATAGGTGATATTATTATTGTTTATTCACACATTTGATGAGTTTAATAACTGGTATAATAAAGTTGTCAAATTGTCATTACCACTATGACCGAGTTGCGTTTCCTTTAGAAAAAATTAGAACATAAGCCACTACACATTTCAGGCATAAAACTTCCCAATTTAGTATCTATCTTGTCGAGATGCGTGCAGTTACATTGTCTAAATATGTATATGTAATTCAGTAATCAGATATGTGTGACTCACATGTTACACAAAGAGAGTGAGTAGGCCTATAGTTCTCTTTAGCATCATTATATTATTATATGCTTTCTTATCCGTTCATTTTTATGTATAATGAATAAAAGAAATGGTCTGGTTTTTGTTTGTGTCATGGCTGATTTGTTAATGTGTCTAGCACTGTATAATTGATCATGTTGTTTGTTTTCATAAATTTAACTTAAGGTTTTTTAGCTAATACCTAGATATGGAAGATTCACTTTATGTAGGCTCTCTGGCTGTATAAGCCTTTATGATTTCAAAATATAATTTTGTAAATTAAAAATTCTCTTTTGTTTCTAAAGCTTCTTCTAAAACACAGAGTGGAAGTGGGTTTTACCTGTGGTCACGTATTTTTCAAGACCAACGCTCTAAACGTAATGGTTTGTTATTCTTTGCACTGTCAAGTGTATCCTACAAATTTGCATCCGAAAATGCATGTGTGGGCAAATTAAATCAAAGTGGGCATTGGCGTACAAATAAAACATTGGCACTGCTCTTCACTACGTTTACGTTGGGATAGGCCATAGTCTACTCATTCATTGTCATTTGAAGTAGCCTATAAATAATATTGTTTTTCACCAATTTTCTTAATTAGTTTTATTAGAAACTAAATTTATGTGATCATTATCACATGTTCATATATGTTAATATATTATAGTACCGTACATGGTGAAAATCACATTGCATAAATCTCATATGTTAGTAATTCTTATTAAATTTTTGGCTGCCATGTAATCTAAACAGAACCAATGGTTCTCATTAATACAAAAATTCAGATTCAAATATTATTTACAAAAAATAAAAATTTATCTAAGAGGTTATTTCATAAAACCAGTTTCACAGATTTTGTTAAAATTTGGTTTTATTTAGGAATTTTTAATTAACTAAAGTGAATATACATTTAATAAAACAGTAGTAAGTAACATTGTTTTATGGCTTAGTTAAGCGAGAGGCCTGTATAAATCAAAACACAATGATAAGCAAACAGGTTTTAGTTTTTTTTTTATAATGCCAGAAGACATTATTGAAAAGTTGGTAACACTTCGAAATATTAAAAAAAGTCCTTGTGAGAATCAAGTTGTAAAGAGAGATGTTGATATTCATTCAAATGTTCCATTTTCTAGTTTACTTAAATTTAGATATTCTTAAATACTTGGCATAACAAGATGTCAATAACTACATGCATATAACAAGATGTCTGATCAAAATAACAAACCAGACATCATTTTTTGAACATGTTATTGAAACAATCATTGTTTGAATTTTATATTTATAATTTATTGAAATTCTTGTCGTGGTCAAAACAGTTGTTTTTTTCTACCAAATAAATGAAATCATAGTTAAGTGGAGTAGCAGACTAGCAAGCGTAGAGAGTTGACAAAGGTGTAATGAAAAATTTGTTTATTCCAAGATATTTGGTTTTAATAAATATGTGTTTTTTAACCTCTTAAATTATTAAAGCAACAATACTAAAACTGAAGTAACAAACATATTGATCAAATTACCACTACAGTGATTAGTGAGCATTAAATAGAAAGTAAAACTGGCCGCCGTCAGTGTAACAAGAAAACTGCACAAATAGACTACATAACAATAATTAAAAACTAAAAACAATCTTAAACATCCATTCAAATATCTGGGACTTTAATTCATAAATGGAAGTATAGAAATTGAATAACCAAGACTAATGGACCCTTGGACTTTATTACATTCAGCATAAATCATCAGCTTATTGGAACCTACAATAACAAGGACAAGTACAAGGATAACCAGAGTTGTAGATTTCAGAAGAATCTACATAGACAGTTTAAAATTAAAAGATTAGACAGGGGCTGGAATTTATAGTTAAAACGCCCATAATTTTTATTCACTCAAAATGTAATGAAACATTGTTTAAAACAGAGTTGTTTGCTATTAATGAGGCATTAAATTAGATAATAATGAGACCCTGTTTTGGGGCAACTAGTATTGCTGGCAGATTCAAAATTAGTCCGTGAAAGAATAACCAGTAATGATATCAATTTCCAAAAATCTAATTAGTACAGATTATCAGAGGCAATTAAAGATTAGCTAGAATTAATGTAGACATTAGTGATGCTGTGGATAATATTACACAGAGGTTTTTAAAGGTGATGAGGTGGCTAATATGTCATCGAATAAATAACATGGAACTGAGTTACCCAACCTAGTTCGGCTTACTAACACCTAAGCAACCACGCTAAAAATCTTCGTACTTCTTTTCAGGCTTGGAAACAGCTTAAACTTGTGAAACACTCCCATAAACCAATACTCACTTCCAATGGTTCGCAGTGCATGCGTAACTTGGGTCTGTACACTAGATTAATAAATTTCTGCCCAGGCATTACTACTAGCGCATGACCTCGCATCTCCCGTTTCATTATGGTTGCTGCCATAATTTTGGATATAAATACAAGTTAAAAATCGTTGTTCGGCAGAACATCGAAGTGGACCACCTACTACAGAACAACTATACACAGCCTACCAAAACCCGGACCAACTGTAGGAGACACTACGACTTGCTCGGAAAGGGAATAGGAGGGATCCAGCCAACAATAAATATGAAGCAAATTTATTTCATAATTTCGAACCAGAAAAGTACTTCGCCAGCCCACGGCCGACCTGGTAAATGCCCGGACTTCTTCTGTTTCTCCAGTATACTACAACAGATGGATTGGTCAAGAGGGCAACGTTTTAAACTCAAAAACAAAAAAGGCTGCTGTCTTCAGGTGGACTGTTCAAGTTAATAAAGAAAGTATATCATCTGGAATATGCAAAGAGTATAAATACAGATTTAAATATAAAAGGTTATGAGAATATATTTACTTGTACAGTGGTGACAATGAGCTATGATAAAAGCATCTGCAGCACTTTTTGTTTATCACTTGTTAGAAAAGGTTTGACATGACAAGGCATCTCTTGCTCTACACTAGTTGGATATGCAAAACTATCTGGTTGTCTTTTACTGGAAAACAAAGAGCAAAGATGGCAAGATTGTAATTGGACGACAGTAACAGCTTCAGAAACACTTGTAAACCAATTTTTAGTTTCACATTTTAAATATGAGGTTTTATTATCACTTTATTATATAATTTATCTACTTTTTATTCTCTGATGGAGGCAGGTGATAGTTTTAGCGATATCGCTATACTTCTAGCTCATACTACTGTCATTCATTCATGTACTCAAGACACATTCGTACACATATTCACTACTCTACATAAGCTGGCTACCTTTAAATTGTAAAGTACTTTACAAGTACAAAGCGAGCTATGCTGATAGAGTGAATGTCACAGGCTTAATGGTGTATCAGGCAGACACGCTGGGATACCTTAGCATTATCCATGCATGCCGGGCTCTGTGTGGGCGGACAACATTTCGCTAGCTACTTATGGGAACAACATGAGTAAGAATTTGAATAAAATGAAGGGGGTTTCACCGCATAACAAAATGCTGGCAAAATGGGACACAACTTCCATGATAAAAATTGAGTAAAGGGGAAAAAATTGAAAGGGAATTTAGCAGGGCAAACATCTGTAAGCACCTCAGTAATAAATTGGAAAGTGAATACTAATTATAAATGGTGAATTAATCCACCTTATCTCTCCAAATCCTAGATTTTATGAAGAGACTGTTGTTGGAGAACTCAGGAATATAGAAAGGAACACAATAGATCTACAAAGGTCGCAGTGCTCCCAGAAAGTCATTCATTCATGTATGTTTCTCACTCCTTATTGCTGCCATAAAAGTATGAGGCTTCAAGAAAGTAAATAAATAAAAACTGGCAACCTGCATTTCAGCATATAATTATATTATCCGAGCCGCCTCGGTAGCCTAGTTGATAGCGTACTAGGCTTTCATCCCGAGGACCCGGGTTCGATTCCCGGCCAGGGCTTGGCAATTTCATACGCTGTAAATCATCCCATCATCTGTATTAGCCCAAGTGTGCACAATAGTCGGATGTTAAAAAAAAAAAAAATTATCCGAATATCACAAAACAAATCATTTGTAAACCCAGCATGTATGCATTGTCAGTATAAAAATAAGCCTATTGTTGTTGGAAAAGGAAGTAAAATTGTTGTTTTCGGTGGAGGGTTTTCATTGTTCTTTTAAAACTAAAACTTATTTTAATGAACTTATTTGCTTTATTGTATTTGTTTTCAATATGAATTTAGTAATTTTATGTTTCCTAAAATACAAATGGAGTATTGAAATATTATTTTACTTTAAGGTGAATTTCACCATGCTGGAGGTAGGCCCTACCAACTGTGGTTTATATTTGATTTGATTTGCTAATATCTATTCTGTACTATTACAGTAACATCTATATTAGTGAATATGATTTGTATTGTTTAGGAATATTATGACGCTAGTTCATTTCCTCAAAGGATCAGGTCCTAACCTTCAATTGTCTTTTTCACGAGAGCAAAAAATATTTGATACTATATAAAATCAGTATTTGTTCTTCACTTATCTGTTTTAATTATGTCAAACATATGCTATAAAATATATGTTTGTTGAAAAACATTAAGAAAAGAATGAATTAATAGCCTAATTTTTGAAATTGTGTTGGTTGGTAAGAATAATTGTGGTTAGGTTAGTCTCATGGAGAGAATGAGAAGAATTTTGCTTGGGTCTATGTCAGACTATTTTGGCACTAGAAGTATACATGAATGGTCTTACCGTCATATATGGCTTGCACTTGTCAATGGTATTTCATTTGGAAAACATTGTACTACAGTATTACCAGATGAAGCCAGTGGTTAAAACTGTGCTAAAATAAAATCACATAGTAATAATTTATTCCTTTAAAATAACAATGGCGCCACTCAGTTGTTGTGCTGTTGTGATAAACAAATTTCTTGCAGTATTTTTTTCTCAACTTTTTTTTTTAAACTGATTTTACCATCATAATCAACATTAAAATTTGCTATTTAGCATTTTAAACATATTAGCAAATTAAGCATATTAGCATTTCAAACTGTTAAATCATATTGAAAGTAAACAAATTTTAATTACAATTGAATTCAGTTTAATTACAGTGGATTTTGAAAAGTAAAAATGTTATTTTTTTCAATGCTGATTAAGATTGTAAAATCAAATTTTCAAAAAAATTATGAAATGACAAAAATATTATGAATTTCTAAAGATATGAAATGGTTGCCATTTTGAAACTATTTAACTGCTCCTCACCAACATTCTCTTCCATACAATGTTTCATGGTTAAGACTATGAAAAAATCCAAACAATTTTTTTTAAATACTAATATTAAATAAAATTTTTGATTATTATTATGTGGGGATTCTAGGAGTTCATGCTCTCAAAAAATAATCCGGAATATTTTATATTATTTGTTTGAATGATAGATGGACTAGGAAAATTTAATTCTTTGTTGTAAAATATTTCATGATATTTTTGTTACAAAATTGTTACCTTTTAGGTTGAAATTCATTATTTTAGTTTTGGATATGATCATACTGTTTATTAATCACCAAATTCGGAGAGTTTTCAAATGATCATTTATCTGAGTCTCAGAATTTTGCTATGTATTGTATATGGCACAGGATCGGACCAAAATTAACACACATGTAATACAGTTGACCCTAAATAATTGAAAGATTTTAAATTCGATTCCTAGATAATTTGAAGTTTTTAGCAGTCATTAGATTTTCTATGTAACACAATGTTAATGTATGGTTTTTTCTCCACCTGCTTCGAATATATGACCTCATTCCTCACCCATTCTGTTTCGTGTCATTGCGCAGCTAAAGGGTCAAGTCATATTCATTTGTTTTCCAAACTATATTAATGTAACACTAGTAATAGACTATATACCCAGTCTACTACATTATTTGTTAAAAGTATGAAGCAGGTATATTTATTATAACAAAAGACATCTTTTGGAGAGTTTCTTAAAAAGAATCTTGCTTTGCCGGTATTCTTATGTTTGGACATGTAAAGTCTTAAAATATCCTCCAGATATGAAGGTGCATGGAAGCGTGAAGCAGTGTATCATGAAAGTGTGTAATATAGAATTTCACATAAGCTATATGGTTTTTGCTGTATTCGTCAAATAAGCCAGTGATATAAAAAAAATCATGTGTCCTTCTTGTGTACACAGCATTGTGTGTAGAAAATTGATAATTTGTAGGTAACAATCTGCACTTGGAAATGAAGCTCACTAAATACCTACCTTTCTACCTGCAGTTCTATTTCTTATGTAGAAAAGATGATTACTTTTGGTTCTATTTATGGTTTTTTAATATTAACTGAACTTATGGGAAGTGGTTAATATTAAACTGGAATTAGAGACTTTATAAATTTCTAAACAATATTGCCTATTTGATCAAGAAAAATTTAAATTACTGCATAAAGGGGCCATGAGTACAAAATGTGTTATTATTTTATTGTTTGATGGTTGAATGGTGGTGAAATTTGTAGCTGCAAGTGTATTGAGAAAAAGTTCAGGCCAAAAGCGAACAGGTTGGCTTGCAAAGAGGACTGGGGTTTCCCTTATTTTACAATATTAATTTAGTATATTATTTAAATTTAATAATAAACTGTCTGTAAGTTTTAATTTATAAATTTATGTGGAAAACTTTGTTGATTTACTATGTAAACTGTATTAAATAATTTATTGTATAATGTTATAAATATTACCAGTAGTATAAGCATGAAAACGTATAAAGTAACATTCAGACGTAACATACTGCTAATTTATAATGTTAAGTAGAGCCTGCGTTAGATCATATGACTAAGTCCGGCTTGTAGTAAAAAAAAGATAATAAATTAGAGTTTTTTAATTTGTAAGTATAACAATTTGTCAAATACATATAAAGTGTAGACCATAGTTGTAATAACTAATTAGGAAATAAAGTAGTTGGAACCATCTGTTCCAAAAAGTAGTTAATCCAGTTCAGTCTAGGAAGTATGACTCATCACTTGGTATATTTAACTTTTGATTTTTGTGTATACCAGAAAATATGGAAAACTTAAAAGAAGTATAGGCTTATCTGAAATAGGACCAAATTGTAAAGCAACAAGAATCGCTCACAGAAAACATAAACAATGGAAAACATAAAAGCCTGTACAGGCTTATCTGAAATTTGACCAAATTATGCAGTAGCAAGAAGAATTGTTCACAGAAAACAATGCTTTCTGTGAAGTAGTAACCTAAGACATTAAAGTCCCAAAAATTAAACTTGAAATATTTAAATAAAATTAAAAAGCTGTTCTTGAATAGCCTTGAATTTTATTGATAAAATTTACTAAAGATGCAGCATCTAACAGGACTGCTAATATTGTGCATTGTTGTCAGTAGAACATGATGTGGTTTCAAAATTTAATTTTGATGATTTCATTGACAATTTCAATTGTCAGCTAATAAGAAAAAAATTCTGTAAAGTGGCACAGAATTAAAAAAAAAATGTTTTTGTGTTGTGACAAATGCCTTGTCCTCTTAAAATAAATAACCAACAGCAAAATAATATTTAAAGTATTTCCAGAAGACAAAAAGTGTAAAATAATATAAATTAATTGTTTGCACTGTAAATTTTATGTATGGTAATTATTTTGTTAGACAAATTCGTGGTGGTAAGTTCAATTACATAGTAATTTAGTCATATTTATTATTATTAGATTGGAAGTAGACCAATAACAGCATCCATAATGAAGCAGTAATGTTGGAAATTGTTTTGTAACTATCTAAATTAGGAGTTATCACTGATAAGGAATGAAAATTGGGGTTTCTGTGATAATGGTTTGCATATGGCTTTGCAGTAGTCAAGTCGTGCTGTTGATGTACAGCATATTATATTTATTATCAATAATTTAATTATTAATGGTATTTAGAAGATTTTGTTTTTACCTGTGATGCAATGTAAACAAACTAAATTAGTTTTTCTGTTTTTCAGCTAAGAATGTGGCTTTCAATTGTAATGCCAGATATGCAGGCATTGGAAAGGTGATGAACCACCTCCACTCGTATACTCAAACACACATTGCTCAAAGTTTTCAATATCTACTTATGGTAAGTCTGCTAAACTGCATTATTGATTTGTGGTATTGCTTGATATTCAGGAGCAGTTTAAATAAAATATCTAAACACACGTTGAATATTATATCTGTTGGAAAATATTGAGTTCTTAGTCAGCTACATTTTATTTGATTTTTTGTTGTTGTTATTTTAAGGCGAAAAGCACATTGATGCTATTATCGCTCCCTAAATGTAAGTGTGAGTGTAAAGTTGTAAATGTAGTATTGTAAGTGTGTATTTGTGTGTGTGTGTGTGTGTGTGTGTGTGTGTGTGTGCGTGTGTGTGTGTGTGTGTGTGTGTGTGTGTGTGTGTGTGTGTGTGTGTGTGTGTGTGTGTGTGTGTGTGTGTGTGTGTGCGTGCATGAGTGTGTGCGCGTGCTAAATTTAGATACCATGAGGGACGTCTAAATCCTCTCGGTAGGTGCAGCAAGTCTGTACCCCTCCCCTGCGGGGTAGACCAATTTGATAATATCGACATGTGCTTATAAAAAAATTTATTCAATAATATTTTCGTATTTAATTTCATAAAAAATATTTTTGTGTTATTAAACATTCCTTTTTAATAATAATAAAGTTATTATTATTAATAATAAGATTAATAATAATCTTGTGTCTAACTGGTAATATTATAAACTCGTCATTTCAGTTCTTGTAAAATATTAATAATTGTATGAGGTGAAGCTTGGTTTATTTTTACATTAATTACTATAAAAAAATTGGTATTGTTTGTTGTAGATGCATTGTTGAGAATAAAGTGACTGATTAAATAAAATAAAATAGGCCCAATATATATTAATATATTTTGCATAAATATACAGTACATTGAACCTTGGTTTACTGAACTCAGGTCAACCAAAACGGGTTATCCAAAATGCATCCGAAATTGCAAATCTCTTAAGAAAAATGACGGGGAATAAATAAAATATTCAGGAGTATAAAGGTGAGATCGCATGAGCTAGCAAAGAAGCAAACGCCTGACCTTGAGTTGAATTCCCCCAGCCACTGACTCCTGAATCTAAATTACATCTGCACTGCCATTCCACACCCTCACCCTATAACACTGATGTCCGCATTATCACTAGATGTCAGAACAGAAGTACAGATTGTGCTTAATTTTAGATTGCGCTAAAATTTTTTGAACGATTCAGTGAGTCAACGCCATCTGACATTCTTGTAATAAAAAGATGGTAGGATATATATGCTCAAAAACGTTGTGAAGGATGTAAGAAACAAACGAAAATTATTGATTTTTTATAAATTAATAATTAATATTCTATAACCTTTCTTAAGGATAGTATACAATTTATTGATGTAACCCTAAAAATGTAATTTCAAACTTTAATAAGGAACATAAGTAATTTATAGCCTAAAATAATTTTACCTTTCAAAATTTTCTAGAATTAATTAGATAAAAGTATTGTTTGTGCATGGCTTAACCGAAAATATTGTTATCTAAAACGGCTTCCATATCTTTATTTCAGATAACCAGGGTTGTACTGTTTTATAGTTTTTAAATTTTATAATGTTTAATTATTTCTTTTTCATGTTCATCATGGTTTAATGATTTCTTTTGCTTGTAGTTTAAATTTCATAATGTTTAATGGTCTTTTTTCTAGTCTGCATACTTTGGCAACTATGAAATAAATCGTGATGGGTTCTCAAAATTGTATCGTAAGCTCTCTGATGATGCTTGGGGAAACTCTCTGAAACTGATCAAGTACATGGGACATCGTGGTGATAGGATGAACTTTAACGCTCCACTTGATGCTAACTATACTGAGGTAATAATAGAACAGAATATTATTAGATTTTGTCTGTGAATACTGAATATTTTTGTTTCTCAGAACTTAGCTCTGCTTTAAGTTATTTAATTTCAACTTTCATAAGTTTCAATTTATGATTTAATTGAATTTTTCCTGTTGGTCCTTTCAGTTTCCTAATAATACAACAGGTGGGCTTTCAAGCTCGTTGTGAGGGAAAATGTAATTGTTATAACATGTTAAAGCATTATTATAACATTTGAAACAAAAATCTTCATATTTTATGGTATTTTTTAAATTAGTGGATAAGGTATAATGTAATTATTATTAGGAAGTGGTGCCGCTTTTATTTTTTTGGTCAATAAACAAAACTAGCGTTAAGAATGACCGGATTTTACATGTCCTGTTTAAAATTCTTAGTACTACATAACAAAATGAGTCTTAAGGTATAACCATTGTACCAGCATTTTCCGCGCTACGAAACATTACTAAGAAAACAAAAAGAATTTTTGAAAGAGAATCCTATGTTTAGAATACAACCACCTTTTATGTTTTCCTGTCAGACTAAATTTTGTCTAAAAAAATGTTGTGTTATCCATTAAAAGATTCAATTTTTGGGCTTCAGGTCCTCTGCAATGTTGAATCAGTGCAGCACCTTATTTAAAAATACAGCCCCAATTACAACATTGACAGTAAGTGCAGCCATCTGCAAAGTGTACAAATCAGTGTACAAAAATAATTTTAAATTCAAATATTTAATCAGCGTGCATAATTTATTTGAATTAAAAGGAGATATTCTCTTCAAATTTGAAGATGCACAGTTTGGTTTGTTGATCAGTCTCTATCTGCACTGGTGCATTTGCTCCACAAGCCTATTATGTAGTCCAGAGATAATATAGCATGGTCTGGAAGCATTGTGATTAAAAATGATCACTCAAACACAAATCAACTATTTTTTTTTTATTATAATGTACATTTTAAAATGTTTTCTTTCCTTAAATTAAAGTTAATTATTTTAAATTTTAACTCATTGATAAAATACATTAATTTTACTGTTAAAAGTATGTACAATAGTCTGCTACTTTTTTAAAATTTCAATGTATTTTATCCACAAATATACACATTTTCTAATTTCCCGTATACTGTACAGATCGCTAAGTGATCTTTTATTCGAGGACCAATTGTGAACTTTAAGTAAGGGGTACCTACACATGATGCATGGAGTATGTAGAATGTATGTTATAAATTGCTTCTAAAACCATTTAGATTTAAATATCACTAAGTTTTTATATTCAGCACATGTATGCAGTAATTATAGTACCGTAAGGGATATTTCATAAATTTTATTTAAAAAAATAAGTAAATACAGGTAGAACACTTCAGATATCAGGCTACACATTTGTAATTGTATCTTCTTAGAAATGAAACAAAATGTTTCTCCATTTTCAGCAGATGTTTAATAAGTTAATTATAAAAATTCTCCTCTTCTAGTTCAGTAAGTATGATTCAGAAAGCTGCAGACATTTTCCAAAATGTTTGTCTTTGTATTAAATAAAAACTTTTGTTTGTAATTTAGTTCCAGTTGAGCGAAAGTGAATACAATCTTCATGAACTAAGTAGTTTGGGAATTGCTTTGGACATGCAGAAGGTTTTGGCAGAAAAAGCTGAAAGAATTCATGCCGACACATCTAAACATAGTGCAGACTACCACGATGCTGAGGTAATGTCAAAAAAAGAGCAACTCTGAAAAATTTTAGTAACATTTTAAATAAGAAACAGTTTTTAAAATTTTATTTTGTTTTTGGAAATTGAGGATGTATCTTTTCTATAGTTGAAATCAGAAATCTGTTACAATATAAAAAAGGCATCATTAAAAAAAATGTTATGAGTTGCTAAATAATTGTAACAGAATGAGTTATATTTATCCTTCAAGGTTTAATTAAAAAGTGTTATTGTTTTACATTTCCCACATGTTAGCTGGTAATACTGTAGCATAAAAGAAGTACTAATTTAACTAAAATAAAACACTGTTTGACGTGTGCTACATCGGCATTGTCACATTGTAGCTGCTAATACAAATGTACAGTATTTATCAAGCGCAGAAATGATCAGTAATAATTTTTTTTTTTGGATAGGAAATGAAGATGGAATTATTAGTTTTTTGTGAAAACATGAGAGGATACGCTTTGGCATGTAGAAATTAATGTTTCTGAAGATTTAACATGTATTTATTATTAATAAATGTTGTATTTATTATTTTTGTCTACAGACTGTTAATCTTTTGGAGAAAGAATTCATTCATGAACACTCTGAATCTATCCGAGAACTGTCTGGCTATGCCAATGATGTGCAACGTTTGATCAAAGGAGGTGGTTCTGATCCAAGTCTTGCCATCTTTCTGTTCGACGAATATCTTCAGAAGAAGCTTGCTTAAATGCAGTGCAGTTTTCTCTGCACTTATTTGAATATTTGAAAGTCTTAAATATTTTACTGTTACTTTTAGAGAATTATATTATGTTTAATAATCATTTTATTTAAAGTGTGATATAATATGAACAAATATTTTGTATTTATCTGTAGATTAGATTGACTCGTTTTCAATACTGTAATGTAAAGAAGTAATGCACAAAGTAAGAAAATATTTTTGAATTGTAACAAGTTTGTGAAGCAATGTAAATTGTAAATTTTTGAATATAATAAAGTATCTTTTGTTTGTAAACATTTCCTTGTGTTGAAAAACTTAAAAATTAGACAGTTTTTTTTCATAGTCACAAAAAAAAAAAAAATGGAGAATTGAACAAAGGATTTGAAGACCCTTTCTTCATAAGTACATTTTATAATTTGTTTTTATAAATAATTATAAAATAAATAGTGAAAAATATTGCACAAATTTTCTTGCATTCAGTTTAATTATACAGTACACACTAATTATTGGTAAACCTCTTACCACAAAAAAAAAAAGTATAAGAGATAAGCCCCTCTTGATACTTCTGGATGGATGGTGACCATTTTTGTGAACGACAGATAAGGTTCATTTAAGTCTAAACATTTTAACATAACGAACTAAGTACTTAACAATTAATCCTAACCAAATATACAATATAAAAATATAATTTAACCTTAAAATTAAAATAATGTAAAAATCATTACGGTTTAAGCAGGGAGAATAAAGTAGACGGGGAATAGGTCCTTTATCCATTTGCCCTAGTCTGCCTCGATTTTTGTGTTGAATATGAGCTTGTACAGCTGTTCCAATACTTTTATGCCACTCGATATATGCATTTGCAATTGTGATTGAAATTTTTTGTGATTTAAATCAAAATGATAAAAATTTGATGATTGATAATTGCTTTTAAGTTTATTAACAAACGATTCTGTTTAAACACAATTTTTTAACAAATTGTAATATTTTTGATATGACTACTTCTTTACGCGGGTTATGGGTATATGTGTTGCACGGGAAAAAAAGTCAGTTTACCGTCACGTAATGTTCTACCATGAGAGAACGCTCTTAACACATCTATATGCTCACTCTAATGAATGTGGAAATTTTTTTTTGTTTAGTGATTAATAAAATGTATTTTTGAAGCGAAAACTTATATTGGTCGTGCTATTATACTACTTATCCTGCCCAACTTAATTATTTAGTATTTAGTTTTGTGACAAGAGTTAACTTGTATACGTTATAACTTGTATACGTGTTAACATTACGTATAACAGTAATGTTTTATACGTTTATTATATATTGGTGGGTGTGAATAATAAATATTTACATTATTTCGAAAGCCATTATACTATTTACCCAACACTAACCAAATCCAACTTAATTATTTAGTATTCAGTTTTGTGATATGTGAACTGTACAGCAGTGACATTTTAATAATATTTTATACTTCTTAATATAATATTATAAATTTGAAAATTTCTATGTTTGTTATTCAATCATGCATTAACTACTGAACCGATTAAGATGAAATTTAGAATAATAATTATTAATAATAAATAATAATTAATTATTAATTAATAATAATAATAATTATTATTCAGATTTAGGTACCTGAAATGGACATAGATATATTCCCATTTTAAAAATCTGAATCCCTGTATTATTTATTATAAAATTATTGTTTATAACTACATTTGCAATGATTTTAATTGAATTTTTTTAAACAACCTGCCTGTCCAATTTAAAAGATTGCTGTTTCCATTAAAGTTGGCATTTACAATGATAATAAGTAGCAGGGACAGACGTTAACGATTAGCAGGAATGCATTTAGGAACTCCGTGCTTCTCCTATCGTGATAACTCCTATCTTCAAACATCTGGTAGCAGTACAATGGCTGTCTACCATGTATGTTAAAAAAACACTAACATCTACGGGAGTTATTTTCCACAAATAAATAATATTTATTGTTTAATCAGTATAAGTAATGCAATATTTTTTTGGGGTGGGAGGAATAGTAACAGGAATTGCAAACAGATGTTTGCGAAGGAAAGGCTTTTTAAAGTACATGTCATCTAGAATAAAATAATAAATGAATAAATTAGTTGTAGTGTTGTTTAATAGTAAACTGTATAATAAATGAAGAAGTACAAATATTTCACTGTTAATTAGTAATTTTAGCGGTTAGTTCAAAACAAACCACATCTGTTTTACCTTCGAGGAGTGACCAATGAACTAATGGATTCACCTGAAACATAGATTTGGGATTAAAATTAAGCAAAACAAAGAAAAAATATTTTGTATATTAACAAAAAGAATTATTAGCAAAAAAATTACTGAAAGTGATTGATTTGAATTTTTTGGTTTTATGGTTGGTCACTTTGTTAATTAAAAATTGTTCTTAGTTCTTAAAATTATTAAACCTAAATAGGTAAATGGGATTAGGTCAAACAGATGGATACTAAAGCAGGTAACTAAATTGGGTTAGTTGTATCTACAATTATATTTTTGCAAATTTCCTGTTCACCAGTATTTTTGTCGGTAACAGCCCTGTTAACATCTAAATGGTTCAGTTATTACATTATGAAACTAGACAGTGATTGGCAATGGAATATTTAAACCAATTTTTATATTTTGAACTATTTAATTTTCCCCTTAGTTTACGCCCTCATTGGAGCACTTTAATCAGTCCATACACTTCCAAGGCCAACATTGCTATTGAGAAACTAGCGTTTCAGCCTCTTCTTCCGTTTCCAAAATTTCTTCATCCTGTCCAACCTGGCTGCCCTTTGTTCATCAGTTATGGTATAGGTCTTTTGTTCAAATGTTGTTAGCTTGAATTGCAAATATTTATTCCTAAGAATACTCTTCTCTGCTCTATTTTCAATTTGAGGCACCGTCAAATTTAACTCTTCTAAATCACTCTGGATCTCTTTGAACCAATTATTCTGCATTTTAATCTTCCAGAAATAGGTAAATAGCTGTTTCACCAGTCGGGTTTCTGGAAGGCGTGTTATATTGCCAAAAAAAGCAATTCTCCTTTTCCACATCGTGTCTATTATTAACTCACTTTCTCCATATACCACTTCATTCCATAGTAATCTCCATTGGCCATTCAGTTGGTGTTTCTTGTTATTGATTCTTCTGATGATCCTTCTGTCTGCTTTTTGCATTTTATCAGTTGTTGATTTAATCTTCAACTTGAAGAATGTTTTACTAGCATAAGAACTACTTTCTTTAATATAAATACTATAAGTAGAAATTCTCCTGTTACACTCTTTGAATTTCTTGCCATTTCAATCACTTCACTCTTTTTGCTATAACTGCATTCTTACAGGACCTGTCAGCTTCAAAATTCTATTACTAAATCATTCACTCTTGGTAGTTTCCTATTAATTAAGCATTCTATATATATTCTTCATCTTCTGTTTTATCCTTCCATCCTGAATTGTCTACCTTAGTTGCCTTGAATACTTGTACTTTTTTATTTGTCTTAACTTCACCTTTAATGTCAAGTATCTTCGGTATTTTTTCTTTTGACTTAATTCTACTGACTTTCTGATTATTCAATAAAATACATATTTATTTTCTTTAGTCTTCTTATAATATTTATGTGAATAACACTTTTAAGACATTTACAAGTCTAAAAAATTTTATGTTTCTTCCTTTGAGTAGAAATGATTATTAGGATACAAGAATATAAGTTCATAATCTCTTATTTGTTAATTTTTCTATCCTTTCGTATGTATCTCTGCACTTTAATTTTTCTATCCTTTCGTATGTATCTCTGCACTTTAATTTTTCTATCCTTTCGTATGTATCTCTGCACTTTAATTTTTCTATCCTTTCGTATGTATCTCTGCACTTTAATTTTTCTATCCTTTCGTATGTATCTCCGCACTTTAATTTTTCTATCCTTTCGTATGTATCTCTGCACTTTAATTTTTCCATCCTTTCGTATGTATCTCCGCACTTTAATTTTTCTATCCTTTCGTATGTATCTCTGCACTTTAATTTTTCTACCCTTTCGTATGTATCTCTGCACTTTAATTTTTCTATCCTTTCGTATGTATCTCCGCACTTTAATTTTTCTATCCTTTCGTATGTATCTCTGCACTTTAATTTTTCTATCCTTTCGTATGTATCTCTGCACTTTAATTTTTCTATCCTTTCGTATGTATCTCTGCACTTTAATTTTTCTATCCTTTTGTATGTATCTCCGCACTTTAATTTTTCTATCCTTTCGTATGTATCTCTGCACTTTAATTTTTCTATCCTTTCGTATGTATCTCTGCACTTTAATTTTTCTATCCTTTCGTATGTATCTCTGCACTTTAATTTTTCTCTTACAGCTTTGCTATAATAAGCTGATTCTACAAAAATATGATCTCATTGTTTTTCCCATTTAAGTCTTTACATATACTTCACCTGCTGCTATCACTTTCATTGTCTTGAAATACACTTATTCCACTTCTAATCTTTTCATTACAAACACAGTCTGAATATCTTGTCATCTTCTAGACCATGCAGTTTAATTCCACATGTTCTCTTTCCTGTTCCTTCTATTGTAGCATTAATATCTTCATCACTTGTAGTCAGTTTTTATTTCTTTCCCAACTTCTTAAGTCTATATTTTACTTCATCCACTCTACTGGCAGTGCATAAACCTGTTTAAAGTTAATTAATAGTCCATTAGAATTTGTTGTTAATTGAATAATAAATTCCATTATTTATATTATTCATTTTTAGTGACTTTTTTTAACAGATGTTGTAGGCACTTTAAATTTTCCCTGACCACAATAATTTGTTTCCTTTTTATTTTATATCTTGTTTTTCTCAACCGCGTAACATTTATTCAACATTAATCTCTTCCTCTCTCGACATTACTCATCTCTCTTTCACCAACATCTGCACTACTTTACCTCCCACTGATACAACATTAAATCTATAATTCCTACTCTTACACCAGTCTTGCCAAGATTGTATTCATTTGAATCCACACTTTCTGAAGCTGATTTTATTATTAAAAGCATTTAAAAATTTACTGATTTGCAAGACCTATTATAGTTTCACCACAGACTCTACTTAAATATGGTTGGACTTTCACAGAGACTGTGTAATGGCAGAGACAAGACTTAAACCTACGCTTTTTCAGACAGCAGTGTAAAACCAGTGCCTATTTTCTTACACCTCCCAACACCATAACTTTAGGTTGTATTTAGTTTTAAAATCAATAGAAATGTATGTGTAAGCGAAATAAACAATCTGCCAAGTTTGAAGATAATCGGGTAATGTATTCAATAGCAGTCGGGGAACAAACTGCACACAGGTAAATAGATGAAAATATCGATTGGGTTTTATCAAATGTACTCTAAAGATTTGCTTTGTTCCTTTTAAAAATGAAGACGTAAGAAATTGTCTCACATTATTGGATTGGATTTCAGGTATACACTTCCATATATGTTTTTTTTTCAAAAATAAACAAAACTGAAAATAAATAGTGCTTAGAGAGGACTTGACCTTCTACCCCTCCTGGGCAAGTCGGAGATTGTTCATGCAGGATTAGTTTCACGTAGAAATAATTTCATTTGTGTCTTAATATCAATTTGTTCCTAAAAGCAATTATAAAACAGCATATATGTTTTTACATTAACATTTTTGAAGCCATAAGATATATATATATAAGATATATATATATATATATATATATATATATATATATATATATATATATATATATATATATATATATATATATATATATATATATATATATATTATTATTATTATTATTTGCGCATAGACCCTGTTGGATCACGCAAAGCACTCCGACTCATGTCTTGTTCCTTCTAATCCTCCACACCTCCCTCATCCTGTCCCCATGGATCCTCTTCCGCTCCTCCGTCCATTTTACCCCTGCTCTCTTTGGGATTTCATTCTCTGGGACCTTCCAACCGAGCATCTTTCTCCTGTATGCGTGCCTATCTTCAACATCTGTTGAGTCTATTCCTGCGTCATGTAGGTCTATTCTGACTTGTGCGATCCAAGACGTTGTTGATTTGACACCTTGTATATACTTAAGGATTCTGTTGGCAAGTCTCGTTGTTGGGAGTCTACTGATGTGTCCATAGAACCGAAGCCACCTTCTTCTGCTGCCAGGTTCGATATCTTCTCTGTGATCTTCCGGGAGTGCAACCTGTATCCATCTTCTGTTAATCTCTGACCAAGGATCTTCCTCAAGATTTTGCGTTCTTCCTTCAAAATACCCTCCATGGTAGTATATACATATATATAGGTCGCCTCGGTGGCCTAGTGGATAGCGTACTAGGCTTTCACCCCGAGGACCCGGGTTCGATTCCCAGCGAGGGCTTGGCATTTTCATACGCTATAAATCATCCCATCACCTGCATTAGCCCAAGTGTGCACAATAGTCGGACGTTAAAAAAAAAAAAAAAAAAAAAAAAAAAAAAAAAAAAAAAAAAAAATATATATATATATATATATATATATATATATATAAAACACCTCAAAAATATTCGTATTTTCACACTGTGTTCAGCTCTTTAGTCAGATCAGCTGACATACCAGATCAGTACTTACATTTGGATAGTATGGTTGTATGTAAAATGTCCTCGAATAAATATAAGTTGTGCCTTTCGTCAGAGGGCAGCCCACTTTACTTTTACTGGCCGCCAGGTATATGTCTTTGCAGGCATCCTTCCCGTCTATGCCTACAAAAGGCAGAGGCAAATCCCCGATTTTAGCGTTTACATTGGTTACTAAAGTAGACACTTCTTTAACTGAAACAAAAACAGTCAATCCATTAAGAATGTGCTTAATTCACATATCAAAGGACAGCAGCCATCAGCGTTTAATTGATTTAGCACCACGGTAAAAACTAACAAACACTGAAAATTTAATTTTTTTTTACTACAGGCAACCTACAACAATTTTTAATTTAACTTCCTGTAAAATACTATTTTGCTTGTAGTAACTCTCTATTTATACTGAAAGTACAAAGAACAATAGACTTCGTAGTATAAATTGTTTGGCCAAAACAGCGCTCTGACAGCATACATTTTTCCGTCAGTTTAATCAGTTGCTGTAATACTTAGGAAACATATTACTGGACCAACTTTACTGGAAATTGTATGTTCTCTCATCGTGAAGCGGTTAAATTATGATAGGTCTTGCCGTCCAATCAGTATTACAGAAATCAGCCAGCAACTGCACTCATTATTATTAAACCAAACGTCGCCATCTTGAAACAGAAGTGAATGGGGGAAAATCTTACACATGTCATTAGGACTTATACAAGGTACTTTTGTAGCGAATTTCAAAAAAAATTGGTCAATATGTTTGACCAAAAATGCGTAGCCAACATTCGTCATCGTTAAATGAGAGACTGTCATCTTAAAACGGAAGTGAATGGGTCCTTACACATGTCGTTTTGACTTATACAAGGTACTTTTGTAGCGAATTTCAAAACAATCAGTCAATATGTTTGACCAAAAATGCGTAGCCAACATTTGTCATCGTTAAATGAGAGGTCGTCATCTTAAAACGGAAGTGAATGGGTCCTTACATATGTCATTAGGACTTATACAAGGTACTTTTGTAACGAATTTCAAAACAATCGGTCAATATGTTTGACCAAAAATGCGTAGCCAACATTCGTCATCGTTAAATGAGAGGTCGTCATCTTAAAACGGAAGTGAGTGTGTCCTTACACATGTCGTTAGGACTTATACAAGGTACTTTTGTAGCGAATTTCAAAACAATCGGTCAATATGTCTGACCAATAATGCGTAGCCAACATTTGTCATCGTTAAATGAGAGGTCGTCATCTTAAAACGGAAGTGAATGGGATGGGTCCTTACACATGTCGTTAGGACTTATACAAGGTACTTTTGTAGCGAATTTCAAAACAATCGGTCAATATGTTTGATCAAAAATGCGTAGCCAACATTCGTCTTCGTTAAATGAGAGGTCGTCATCTTAAAACGGAAGTAAATGGGTCCTTACACATGTCGTTAGGACTTATACAAGGTACTTTTGTAGCGAATTTCAAAACAATCGGTCAATATGTTTTACAAAAAATGCGTAGCCAACATTCGTCATCGTTAAATGAGAGGCTGTCATCTTAAAACGGAAGTGAATGTGTCCTTACACATGTCGTTAGGACTTATACAAGGTACTTTTGTAGCGAATTTCAAAACAATCGGTCAATATGTTTGACCAAAAATGCGTAGCCAACATTCGTCATCGTTAAATGAGAGGTCGTCATCTTAAAACGGAAGAGAATGGGTCCTTACACATGTCGTTAGGACATATACAAGGTACTTTTGTAGCGAATTTCAAAAAATTGGTCAATATGTTTTACAAAAAATGCGTAGCCTACATTCGTCATCGTTAAAAGAGAGGCTGTCATCTTAAAACGAAAGTGAATGGGTCCTTACACATGTCGTTAGGACTTATACAAGGTATTTTTGTAGCGAATTTCAAAAAAATCGGTCAATATGTTTTACAAAAAATGCGTAGCCAACATTCGTCATCGTTAAATGAGAGGCTGTCATCTTAAAACGAAAGTGAATGGGTCCTTACACATGTCGTTAGGACTTATACAAGGTACTTTTGTAGCGAATTTCAAAAAAATCGATCAATATGTTTTACAAAAAATGCGTAGCCAACATTCGTCATCGTTAAATGAGTGGCCGTCATCTTAAAACGGAAGTAAATGGGTCCTTACACATGTCGTTAGGACTTATACAAGGTACTTTTGTAGCGAATTTCAAAAAAATCGATCAATATGTTTTACAAAAAATGCGTAGCCAACATTCGTCATCGTTAAATGAGTGGCCGTCATCTTAAAACGGAAGTAAATGGGTCCTTACATATGTCGTTAGGACTTATACAAGGTACTTTTGTAGCGAATTTCAAAAAAATCGATCAATATGTTTTACAAAAATGCGTAGCCAACATTCGTCATCGTTAAATGAGTGGCCGTCATCTTAAAACGGAAGTAAATGGGTCCTTACACATGTCGTTAGGACTTATACAAGGTACTTTTGTAGCGAATTTCAAAAAAATCGATCAATATGTTTTACAAAAAATGCGTAGCCAACATTCGTCATCGTTAAATGAGTGGCCGTCATCTTAAAACGGAAGTAAATGGGTCCTTACACATGTCGTTAGGACTTATACAAGGTACTTTTGTAGCGAATTTCAAAAAAATCGATCAATATGTTTTACAAAAAATGCGTAGCCAACATTCGTCATCGTTAAATGAGTGGCCGTCATCTTAAAACGGAAGTAAATGGTAAAAAGTCTTACACATACGTCGTTCGAGGTGTTATACAAACCAAATTTCAAAACAATTGGTCAGTACGTTGGTAAGAACTACGTTCATTCTTCATCGTAAATCAGAGGCTACGGAAGTGAGTGGGAAGAAATCTTATACATACGTTGCGATTTATACAATCTTTTATACCTTCGTACCAAATCTGATGCGTTTTTGCCGTAACAGCGTAAATTCGTCATCATAATTCAGAATCGGCCACCTTAAGCGGTAGTGAATGGCAAAAAAATCTTGCACATTGTTCACGCTTTATATATACAAGGTATCTTTATACTAAATTTCGAAAAAAATCAGTCAAAACTGCATAAACAAAGAAATACCCACACAAACCATATGTCGAACAGTCGAGTTAAAAATAAGACCGGACAATTATTTAAATAATTTTATTCAAAATTTGGTGCTTCGATATTAAGAAAATTAGGCCATTAGATTACTTCATTATCAATATATTTACCTACTATTTTATGGGTTGTAGGGAGAAAAACACTTTTTTTGTGATGCCTATTAAAATTTGAGTCTTAAATTAGTAACTTGTATCTATGCTGAGCGGGGTGTTGTGGGATCAAAACATTTCAAAAGAGAATAAAAAAAAGAATTTATGACACAATTGTAAAAAGCATTATGACATATGGTAGTGAGGTATAGACAATTAAGAGCAGAACAGAAAGAATGCTGTTGGATACTGAGATGGACTTTTGGAGAAGAGCGGCAGGAAGATCAAGAAAAGAGAGAGTGAGAAATGAAAGTATACGGAGGATAATGGACGTAAGGCATACAATTGTAGAGGATATAAGAACAAAACAACTGGTTTGGTACGGGCATGTACAAAGAATGCCGGATGAGCGAATTCCCAAAAAAATCAGGCAATGGCGAACACCTGGAAGAAGAAAACGAGGAAGGCCGAGACTGAGCTGGAGAGAGGGAGTCGAAAAGGAAATTAAAAAAAGGGATCTACCAGAAGACCTGTGGTGGGACCGCGATCGGTGGAGGTTGGAGATCGGAAGACGGCGTAGAACGTTGTAGACCGAATTATAGATAGATTAGTTACTAAATTTCTTATGAGCAAGCGTGCGAAATACGTTTGCTCCATTTATTTTTGTAACAATGTTTTGTCTTAAATCGTAATTAATTCAGAAAATACTCAAAATCGCTTATTATTTTTTTTTAATAAATGCTTATAAATGAGCATTTTGCCAGTTCTGTGCAAATCGAAAGATTAACTACTTTCATATTTAAACAAAACATTGGCAATCTGCAACGTGACTCTTTTTATGACAACAAATATTTTGAATTTTATAAAATGAAAACACATTTTTAATCCATTTTAGAGTTTTATTACTACTGCCTTTGAACTTTTCAGGTCACTGACAAGCTACTCTTGTCGTGATATTCCCAGCACGCAACTGTCTAGCTGAAATCATGAAAAGCTACCTCGTTGATAGCGTACTGGATCACCCCGAGGACCCGGGTTCGATTCCCGGCCAGGGCTTGGCATTTTCATACGCTATAAATCATCCCATCGTCTGCATTAGCCCAAGTGTGCACAATAGTCGAACGTTAAAAAAAAAAAAAAATGAAATCATGAAAAAGAATTTCTAAAAAAAACTGATATAAAATCATTTGAAGTTACTTTTGTCTACTAGTATATCACTTGTAAGTAACCTATACGCCTAAAGGTCAAAGCCGGTATTGAGTAATAAAGCTTTATAATAGATTAATAGTGTGTTTTTATTTATAAACCTCAATATGTTTGGCTTTAAATTCTTAATGTAGGTCTAATCTTTTTCAGCATAGAATGTATGTTTGTTTTTTTGTTTTAGTACGTATATCGGCCTTTCCTTTTTAGCTTCAAGTACATTTGTTTCGGAATACTATGACAAAATCTAGTTCGTTCTTTCATTCTTATCTCATTCCCTCCCCTCCCTACTTTTACAGCTTACACCAACTTCTATTTTTTGATGTGCTCGTTTCTGATTGGTCCTACCAACGATTCCTCTTTACGATCAATTTAATCTTTATAATTGGTAAACATTTTCAGGGTTTGAATAATAACCAAAGTTCTCTTATTTTTAAGAGAACTCACCTAGATTTGGGGGAGCAGTACAGCAAAACGTTTTTGATAACGGAAGTATTCCGAAACGTGTCAACAAATATAAAATGTTTGAAGCTAGGTATACAGGTGTATATAGTAAAAAAATGACTTCCACGTAGTTAAAGCCTCAAATTTCAAAATAAGAAATATTTGTGTTTCCTGCAACTGCATTTTCACCCCTTATTTTAAAAATAAAAATCATTAAAGGTTATATTTTTCCTAGACTCAGACTTGAGCAAAAAAAATCACTCATATATATATATATATATATATATATATATATATATATATATATATATATATATCATAAAGAAACAGACAGATCTAGATCAGATAGATGTTGCGTCAAAGATTTTTGCTACATCTCAACAGACTCAAGAAATATAACAAAATATTTTTCGGTTTCATAGAGATTGTCTTAATAATAAAATTGGTTTCCTTTTGCTGCTTGCGGGAATTTTTTAAATCTTTTCAAAAGCGAAATTTTCCCGACCTTCACTAACATTGGCCGTAATTCTTCTTACCAAGTATCTTTGAAAAGACGCAATGACAGTTATGAACTACAGGAGACTTTACGAGTCTGCAGAGCGTGCCGGTCATATAGAACCTATTCCCTATAAGACTAATGTTAATTAACGAATCAGATTATTCCACTATTTGTTAACGTAAAATTATATTTGTTACCTCATTTAAAAGATCCTGTATGTGGGAATGTGGCCCACTTTTTAAATTTTGGATATATTTTTTGCTCTTAAAGACCTTTGCAGTATCTTTAAATGCATCCGGCGGAGGCAGCTGAAATGAGCAGCTGATGGGTTTAGCAATGTACTTAAGACTTAAGACACCACACACACACACACACACTACTGTACATAAACTGTCTAACTCCTAAGTATAAAGCGACTCTTGCTGATGGAGTGAACGACACCGGCCTAATGGTGTATCAAACGGAGGTCTGGTATACCTCGCAACCTCCCCGTGTACCTTAGCCTTATCCATGCAGAGCTCTGTTTGGGCTGACATAATTTCTCTATATACTTCTGTTCCATTAGTAAGAATGTAAATAGAATGTTTGGGAACAACCGCACAACAAAAAGCTGGCCAAATGCGGTCCAATATCCGCGATAAGGGTCAGGAGTAAAGGGGGGAATTTGAAAGATAATTAACATAGCAAGCATGTGCAAGTATCTCAATAATAAATTGGGAAGTCACCAGTTAGAAGTGGGGAAGTTACCCACCTCTAATCCTCTCCACATCCTAGAATTTCTGAAAAGACTAATACTTGAGAAGGCGCTGTAACCGAGCATCTCAGGAATATAGAAAGAGGACACAATAGATCTACAAGGTCACAGTGTAATAGTAACGCTAGTAGTTTACGAAGTTGAATTGATCTTGAAGTCAGGTGGTCATGGAGAGTCCTGCAATAAATGCTGTTTTACTTTATTTAAATTTTACTTACATGGTTTAAATTTTATTTCAATGGTGACGTTGCTCTTCTTCTTCAATATGCAAGGAGGTTTGAGGCAATCCTTAATGTTGACAATAGTGGTTTTGTCAATGGTCATTCCTGTAAACAAAATAATGGAAAACAAAAATTATAATTATACTGAAAAATAGAATACATGTTTCCTTAGTAAAGGTTAAGAGTATGTAAAATAAATAATAGACAATAAGACGATAACACTATCTGACTACGTAAAGGTACATATACATACAGGTCAGTTAAGGTACACATACAGGTCAGGTACATATACACACTGGCCTGTGTTACACGTTAGCTGTTTTAAAACGTTGCTTGCCAGATTACTAGGATAATTAATTTACATAGATATGCCGGATTCGAGTGAAAAAGCATACATATTGGAAGTGATTTAAAAAAAAACCGTTCTCTTTATGTGTTGTTCAATGAAGCCAAGAACTTCTACAAACAAGTTTTTACTTAATCCATGGGCGGATCCAGTCAGATTAAAACGGTAGGGTGACGCAAGGACCCGGTAACTCATAAAATATTATTATAATTTCCAATAGTTTCATGCACATAATTCCATATAACCTAAATACATTCTTGAACTTCTTCAACTAGATCTACTTCAAAGGAATGAATTCAATCTTTACGGTAATATGTAAAAAAATTATTTATTGCAGTAAACGTAAGTTTATTTTGGAGAAATCTGTTTCATGGAATACATAAAATTAATATGAATCAAAATTACACAAGATATAAATGAAAATACATTTTTACTAAGTTCAGGATTTTAACTGGTAATTCACAACTGATAACTCACAACTGGTAACTCACAACTGGTAACTCACAACTGGTAACTCACAACGTGTAACTCACAACTGGTAACTCACAACTGGTAACTCACAACTGGTAATTCACAACTGGTAACTCACAACTGGTAACTCACAACTGGTAACTCACAACTGGTAACTCACAACTGGTAACTCACAACTGGTAATTCAAAACTGGTAACTCACAACTGGTAACTCACAACTGGTAACTCACAACTGGTAACTCACAACTGGTAACTCACAACTGGTAATTCACAACTGGTAATTCACAACTGGTAACTCACAACTGGTAACTCACAACTGGTAACTCACAACTGGTAATTCACAACTGGTAACTCACAACTGGTAACTCACAACTGGTAACTCACAACTGGTAACTCACAACTGGTAACTCACAACTGGTAATTCACAACTGATAACGAGGTCTAATTTTTAAACTTAGCGAATTTATCAACAATTTCATTTGGATCGATTGTGTAAATAATTATTTAAGTCTTGTATACAGTATTAATTTAAATATTGCTTTCAACAATGTTTTTTAGCAATCAGCTGTTTTGGTATAACGCGTAATTAAGTATTCCTGTCACCTATGCCTGCATTGTGATATACTGTCACGGGAACACTTTATACTGTTCTTGGAATCTTGTTTACAGACCTTTTACCGGTTTTATTTTATTGCAAAGCCATAGAATTAAAAAAATTAAGCGTGTGAGTTCTCTGGGGTTCTGACCAACCTGTAGCCTAAAGGTACCGAACACATGCAATTTCTGTAAAGCAAGTCCTTATTTTTGGTCAAAACCGATCGAAATGCTTAGCGTAAAAATATATGACAGATTTTTTATTAAACTTTCCTTTTCATTTTCCATTTTATAAAACAATATTTGCTGAACGTAGACTGATGGTCTCTGATACTCGATTTTCGATCAACAGCTATATCTTAAGTTATTTTAAAAATCTGATTATATCATCGTAATCAGCTTTAAAATCTGCAAATATTAGCATTAAAAAATTTTCAAATCACATTGAAAATACGGGATCGAAGCCTGACCGCAGCCATGTTCATTTTCATTTTGTTCCAGTGGGATTTGAAATTTTAAGTGTTAAATACTTAGGCTATTGTGTGCATTGTAAATTCGATAGCGGGCATTATGCAGTGGATTCTGCAGTTGTACTTGACTGTCACAGAAGCCTATTTACATTTGGGATGTTGTGATACCAACGTGAAAGTGCAGTTTTAAAAGTCTTATCTTTTACAAAAATTTTTCAGACACTAAAGATCGGGTGACAAAGATAATTCTTCGGCCACAGTCACGTATTTTTCCTAACGCGAGCGAGGTAAAATGTACTTTTTGACTATTTTGTTGGCTGAAAACTCAAGCGTGATCCTTCTCGTTCCTTCTCGAAATATCGATAGTTTTGTGTAAATCGAATTTAGTAACTGCACTGTTCTTATCTGACGTCTTTTCTCCACATAGATCTCAAGATATACGTAGTTTATGAAATATTTTCCGTACAAAATTCCGCACGATTTCAGAAGAAATAATGATTTTTGAAACGGTATTGTTTTCAACATAAAAATATCGTCTAAAATCGTGTGTCGTTTAAGAAAATGCTGTTTTCATTTCCTCACTATAAGAGATAAATAGGAAATATGGTATTTGTGAACAAATAAATTTCGATATTTTGTAGGTTATGTATGTTTTCAGGTCCACTGTGTAAAAAAGTTGTTCTTATTTAAGACCGGGCGGCCAACGAATGCGGAGCGGAGCTTATCCGAGCGGAATAAAGATGAAAGGCAACCGGAAACGGGGTTCAGTCAGTTTAAAGAATGCGTTTGTATCTTTTAAATCTAAATATTTAGGCCTACTGTATCGGATTCTAGAAACATGTAAAAAAAAAGCAGTAAGCTAGGCAACGGTAACCTAGATAACGAGAAGTTTGGAGGCGTGGTCAGCGTGGTGGGGGAAGCGAGTCAGCTTTAAAACCGAAACTAGTCAGAGTCGAAGCTACGCGGAGCGGAGCCCAGCGAGGCTGCTTGAATCTGCTCAGCTCAACGTTTTACAGACTCGGTTTTGAATACTAGTCCGCTCCGCTGAGCAAAACCTCTTCGCATTTAGTGGGCACCTGGCTTAAATGTCATTCAGATACGCCACTGACGGATTAATGCAATTTTGTTGGTGGGGGCGGTTGGTTGGATGATTCAATTTACAAGAAAGCCTCCTTGGGGATGACAGTTTTTGAAATAATACCTTCAAGAACTAGCACTATTAAGCTGTTTTGAGACTTAAAACAGATATAAAAAATAAGTGCAAAAATTTACATTTTATGCAAAAATATCACTTAATTTCTTTAGATTCCTTACTTTTAAAACGTTTGTAAAACTGGCTCCATTTACAAAACTTCCGCTCTTCTCAGGTATATTGTACCTATCTATAATTTTTTATACATAACCCATACGCTGATTCCTCATCCTCATTAGCCAAACCAAGTCCAGTTAAACACCACAACAGTTTCTCAACCAAGTTTTGATCAATTGCAGTCGAGAAAGATCATTCTATTCTTGCAATCAATACAAGAAGATAAGAAAGATCCAACATAAAATATTTAATTTATTAACCCCGTGTTCACCCTCAGTGTTACAAAGTGCACCAACGTACATACGGACTAAGTTGAGATCGAGATAATGTGACGGGTTTCGGAACCCTCAGAGGCCTCTTTGACTCTTAGCCTCGAAGCTGCGACACTTCTGTTTTAACGAAGGATCTTTTACGTTTTTATATTATTTCTTTAGTCGCCCCTTCGCCCTCCCTTTTAATCCGTCTTTGACGTACGCGCTCGCTGTGCAGGCCTATGTGCTGTTGAACAAATCAGCTATAACGATTTCGTTCAAATTTAATCGAAATTATTAAATTTGTAATGCAATCTTTATATAGCCAAACAAACAAACCCACTGCTATCTCCCCAAGCATTTCGGTTTAGTAGATACTGAAAAAGACCCGGAAAATCGGCCTAATTTCAAAAATAAATTCGTGTTTTTTCTCTGATTTTGTTCTGAGATAAAGAATCATATTAAGATGACAAAATTTTAAATAAAAGATACATATATGGTTTAGCTGAAAATCGAAAAAAAACCCCGGAAAATCGGCCTAATTTCAAAAATAAATTCGTGTATTTTCTCTGATTTTGTTCTGAGATAAAGAATCATATTAAGATGACAAAATTTTAAATAAAAGATACATATATGGTTTAGCTGAAAATCGAAAAAAAAAACCCCGGAAAATCGGCCTAATTTCAAAAATAAATTCGTGTATTTTCTCTGATTTTGTTCTGAGATAAAGAATCATATTAAGATGACAAAATTTTAAATAAAAGATACATATATGGTTTAGCTGAAAATCGAAAAAAAAACCCCGGAAAATCGGCCTAATTTCAAAAATAAATTCGTGTTTTTTCTCTGAGATAAAGAATCATATTAAGATGACAAAATTTTAAATAAAAGATACATATATGGTTTAGCTGAAAATCGAAAAAAAACCCGGAAAATCGGCCTAATTTCAAAAATAAATTCGTGTTTTTTCTCTGAGTAAAGAATCATATTAAGATGACAAAATTTTAAATAAAAGATACATACATGGTTTAGCTGAAAATCGAAAATAATCGAAACCAAACCGTGATTATTTAAAAACATTTTCCCCAGTTTTTTGAACGAAATCTGAAGACCAATTTGAGGAAGGCTGATTTTCTGGTTTTTACAACGGAATAAATTAAACGCGAGGGATTTTCTGTAGTCTTTATACAAAATATAGGCCTACACGACTAAAATGGCCTGAAGTGTTACCGAAAATTTAACTAACGAATTTTTAATTACGAAAACACACTGTGTAACGGCTTAATGATTCGTGATCATTAAGCGGCAATGATTGTGCAATTTTTGTTTTCGCCTACAATCAAATTAATTATTACAGCAATTACGGTACTGAAGTAATTACCTCAGGGTAATAAGCTGTAACGTGTATAATGTTGTAAAGTTTTGCAAAATGAAATGATGTCATAGAACAATAAGACAAGCTTTTTATATTTACTTCACACAGTACTGTACGTTTATAAAACAATAATAATAGATTCATTTAATGTACAAGTTTACCTTAGCCGTTTAGCGTATTTCCATTGTAAAATGAGCTATTAGAGCGGCAATCTTGGTAAAACCCAGACTCGGGACCTTGAAATGAGCGTCATTCTGACATCTACGTCTAGATCACTTTTTGTATTGTCTCTCTCTCTCTCTCTCTCTCTCTCTCTCTCTCTCTCTCTCTCTCTCTCTCTCTCTCTCTCTCTCTCTCTCTCTCTCTCTCTCTCTCTCTCTCTATATATATATATATATATATATATATATATATATATACACACACACACACACACACACACATATATATATATATATATATATATATATGTGTGTGTGTGTGTGTGTGTGTGTGTGTGTGTGTGTGTGTGTGTGTGTGTGTGTGTGTGTGTGTGTGTGTGTGTGTGTGTGTGTGTGTGTGTGTGTGTGTGTGTGTGTGTGTGTGTGTGTGTGTGTGTGTGTGTGTGTGTGTTAGCACGCTTATTTTGCAATTTTATTCCGTGCATAAAAAAATGAATTTTAAGTATTTGAAATAACCACCATTTTCAAAACTGTTGTTTGATTTTTGCCGGTTAAAAACTTTTAAAGCTTTTACAAAATTCGATTTTTGTGCCAAGTTTGAATTAGATTTGAATAAACACACACACACACACACACACACACACACACACACACACACACACACACACATTTTGGCGAGAAGTAACGTTGCCTTTAATGCTAATAGAGGAGATTTTGCTATATATATATATATATATATATATATATATATATATATATATATATATATATATAAATCCACATATAAATTTAGGTTACCTCTCAATCTTGAGATTGAGATTGGCGCTCATTTCAAGGTTCATGATGTTTATTCTAATAAGCTCATTTTCCAGGGATTCGCTAGAAATCGGCATAGTTTCTCAGATTTAGTAAGACAGATTTTGCTTAAATTTTGATCATATATGAAGTATATATATATATATATATATATATATATATATATATATATTTGTGTGTGTGTGTGTGTGTGTGTGTGTGTGTGTGTGTGTGTGTGTGTGTGTGTGTGTGTGTGTGTGTGTGTGTGTGTGTGTGTATGATGAAGTAGGTTATGGTTATGTTTGTTGATGCTGTTAATAGAACTGAATCGATAGAGGTACGTTAACATATTAATCATGTACTAATTATTGTTAAATCAGTCCTGCAGACACTGATTGCTGGTTTCCAGAACAATCATTAACTCATTTAACCCATCATTAAACTTAATATTTAATTAAATGATCATAAATTAATCATCAATTTAATTAAAACAACCATTAATTGCTAATCGAAGATTAAACTCTTATTAATGTAATATATTGAATAGGCGAATTATTATTTTATTTGTATATTCCATTTTACAAAATCTACAATGTTGTCAAAAATTTCATTTGTAATTTTTTGTTGTGCTAATTTATTTTATTAAACTACAGTTTTTAATATTTTGTTTAGGTTAATATCTCATACAAGTTTATTTTAATTTTTATTCATTATATTTTTAATGTTCACGAGTTTTTTCTCCAAATTATTTATTGGCAATCACCACGTAAACCATAAATTGATTGTAGGCCTTATTTGCAATGAGTTCACGAGTATCAAAAATTGTGATAGTAGTAGTTAAAATGTAGAATTAACAAAAGTAAATGGGTTGTTTAAGTATTGGTACTTTATTTCATTTAATTATTTTTCAAATGAAGAATTCAATATTAGATTTAGTTTCAGGAAGACGTTGTTTACATTTTAAGTCTAATTTGAAACTATCTGCTCCACACGGCTGCTAGGCTCCACACGGTGCTGTTTTTCCAAGAAATTAATAACCTATAGTATTCAAAAATTAATAGCACTATGCAAACAGTAACAATGTTACTATGGAAACAAAAAGTAAACAACAACATAACCTAAAAATTACAATATACGTTAGGCATAAGTTTGAAAGCAGCCATTTTTTTCAAATTAATCTGTCTTTAAAGTTAATGACAGGTTAATTGGAGATTAGGCAATTTTTCATTAAATATCTAGAAACAGAATACGATTTAATTACCGGTAGCCATTATTTTAATCTAACATTTATTATTAAAGTATTAAATAAATGTTACAGAAACCGGTTTTAAGTCTGCGACAATGTATTTTTATTTCTGCATATTAGGCTCAAGCATGTTTACATGTCAGTGTTAATGTAAGAGTTAAAAACTATAACATTTTAATGAACGAGAACTAAGGAGAAATAATTGGGCTGTTCTACATCAATAATAGCCTACTGGAACGTCCTTGAAACCACCAACACGCCAGCTTTAATGTTCATTAAGCTTTACTCGTTCAGTTAATTTTATTTAGATGCCTTTTGTTTATAACGTAATCGAGACAGTCAGCTGTCTTGCTGACGTGATGGAAGCGAATTTCCAAATTAATTTTTTTATTTCTATCAGTGTAAAAATTTTAAAATTTCAACTTTCATTGAAAATACAAAGTTAAGGTTGTGCGATCAAAAAAACAATTATGGATATTTTGGCTTAAAATAACTCACACATGTTTGGAGACATGTTATTTTCACACGTTATTTTCACATATAAATTAAAAAAATTTTTTTTTAGCGTTTTAGGGGGGTTTTAAATGGTCTTTTTTGTGTTTTAGTCAATCCACACCCACGTGTAAACGGAAGAAGCAATTTAAACCAAATTTTGGAGTTATATGCTACTAAACATGACCAATACCTTAATTACCCTCATTCTGCCATATCGGACATTTAAAAAAAAACTGTTTTTTTAAAAAAAAATAAAAAATATGTTTTTTATTGAATCAAAATTTAAACTTCATAGCGAGGTGAAGATAGGTTTGAAGGTTATTTTCCAAAAAAATATCTGTTCTAGATGGAATCGTTTAGCCGTGGGGGTGTTTTAAAAAAATTGGCCTACACTGATGTTAAATTGAATTTCTTAATTTCAACGGATTTTGAAAATTCGAAATGTTAATTTATACTGTTTTTAACTTTAATTGCGATGATGGAATCAGATTTTCAAAACAATTTAAGACAAAAAAGTTGTGAATTTTTTAAGATTTGAAATGGCCGCCATTTTGAAACTTGAACGAATCTTGTTGGGCAACTAACCAAGCTATTGCTAAAATTGATGTTTGTATAAATTTGAATGAAATCGGGCCAAAAAGCGAAAAGGAGAATGTTCTCTCGCGCCTCCCCCCCACACGTTCAAAAGGAACATTTTAAGTATCCTCCCTCAAAAAGTAATCTTAAGATCGGGATCGGCGCTCATTGTACATCCCGAGTCCGATTGCCTTTGCAATAGCTCATTTTTCAATGCAAAAATAAATTAGCTAACAACTAAGGAAGGTAATATTTTTTATGGGTTACGATTAAATAAAGATCCCTGAACTACGGCTATACCGCGCAAATATTGTCTCGTTCCTAAATAAATGTTAAATGAGGAAGAAGTTTTGTGTCGCACAATAACCATTTAACAATCCTCCCAACCTGCACGCTGCACGTTTCCGCCAATACTTGACATTTGTCTGCGTTGAAAAATTTTGTGACACATTAGCGTAAGTTTTACAAGCTATTTTTGGGTTAGGCCCACACTGGAGCACATTCAGTCATTAGTGAGGTCTCATCTTCTTGGCGCCTTGTTCCTCCCAATACCTCTTCAGCCTTTGTGATCTGCTTTTCCTAAGTTCTTCCGAGATTGTCATGCCCTTTCGGTCGCTTGCTTTTCTAAAGTTGGGTTTCATTTCCTTGTCCTTGAGTATGGCTTTCTCCTCCCCATTCCTCAACTGTTCCTCGGTTACCCCTAGGACTTCCAGGTCTTGTTCTATCTCCTTGAGCCAATTATTTTTGATCTTTGTGCTCAACTGGTAGTTCATTAATTTCTTGGTGGGCCTTTCTTCTGGGAGTTTGATCAGGTGTCCGTAAAATGCCAGGCGTCTCTTTCTGAATACGTCGATAAGGTGTTCGGTCTCCTTGTATACCAGTGCTCCAGGAAGCAGCCTGTGGTTCCCTTTCACTATGTGTTTCTTGTTGATGATCGTTCTTAAAGAAGAATGCTTCTTTCCACTCTATGGAGTTCCTCTGTCCTGTTCCGGCTTCTCAGGTTAAAGAGCGTTTCTGCCTTTAAAGCTTTTAATTAACTTAATTTTCTGTTTGTTTATTTGTTTTTTAGGGTAAGATCTTACAATCTATTTTAAACCCACTTCTCGCCTACTTAGAACTCTGAGCTTTACAAAAATGCGTATATTCGATGACAACGTAATTTTCAAAGATACAGTTAAAAGTTAACTAACTAACTAAATAAATAAATACATACACACACACACATATATATATATATATATATAATATATATATATATATATATATATATATATATATATGTGTGTGTGTGTGTGTGTGTGTGTGTGTGTGTGTGTGTGTGTGTGTGTGTGTGTGTGTGTGTGTGTGTGTGTGTGTGTGTGTGTGTGTGTGTGTGTGTGTGTGTGTGTGTGTGTGTGTGTGTGTGTGTGTGTGTGTGTGTGTGTGTGTGTGTGTGTGTGTGTGTGTGTGTGTGTGTGTGTGTGTGTGTGTGTGTGTGTGTGTGTGTGTGTGTAACATTAAGAATTTTATTTTCTACCTTCAATAAATAAGAACTTGTTTAATACATATCATTTTAAAACACTAAATTGTTTTACTGGAAGAAATAGTAGTCAACAACGAAACTCAAGGTCGTAGTCTCGGTTCCTTAATTCAGTACGTAGTATGTTGTATTCGTAACGTAAATATCATTATTATTAATCTATTAAAGATCAGTATGTTTCCTCTCATCGACGGAGGCTACAGCAGTCTCCGTATTTATTGCGTGTTTTCTGAATTTCACAGCTGAATTATTTGCTTGTAATATACACTCAAAGGGGTTCGAACTTCGAATGTCGTACTGTGCATTTCTGTTTCGAATATAATATCGTTTTATATAGTTAGATTTAATTGAAAGCAAAATCTCAAAATTTCCTTCATTTTGCACAAGAATTGATGATTCCAACGACAGTTTTAAGTATGTTATTTATTTGTAAAATAACAAAACATTCTTAGTTTTAATACTTAAAAATTATGATTAATAAGCTTGTACCATATTAAGCTTGGCCATATGATTTATGGCCATGTTAGTAGGATGAACAGCAGTAGACTTACTAGGCGGATCTTTGCTTTCTTCAGAGATCGGAAAACGAAGAGTAATTGGTTCAGGCGGGTCCAGGAAGACTTAACTGAGCTGGCGATATCGGATGAGATGATTGACGATGTACTTAAACTGCGAAAACTTTTACATAATGAAAACCTAAGGTTCCAAGAAAAACCAACATCTAAAAGGGGCGGGGCAGTCTCGGATGAAAGAAGGAAGGCAGCCTCGGATAGAATGAAGCAGTATTGGATACAGCGGAAGGCAGCTAACGCACATCAAAGTAATTGATTTGGCGTACCCCAAAGTGGGTGATCCGGATGAAAGAAGAAGCTTGTACCAATTGTCTGAAAGGTAGAGAATAAAAATCTTCCAAAATAATTTATCTCTCTCTGTCAATAAATGTTTTTAGGTTATTTGAGAAAAGTTATTTTTTACTTTTTACTTTATTAAATAATAAAAGCTTGTTTAAAAGTATTATATATTTGTTTATTTATTTATTTTAAGGCTTTTATAAATCTGTTAAGCCTTTTACGAAATTCATTTTGCTATTTAGATTTACAGGAATAACTATATATCGCTAATTTAACTATATATATACAGCATAATCCCTAATGCGTTGGACTTTAAATTCTATCCTCAATAATTATTTTTTCAATAGAAATTATTGATACTTGTATTTGTGACTGATATTTGCATTGTCATCGGGTGTCCACAGATCGGCAAAGTTTCAGACCTTTAAATAGTCAAGAAATGGGTTTAAATTAGATAGTAAAATTATTCCGTAATAAAACAAACAAACAGTTAAGTTAAAGTCTTGTAAAAAAAAGTCATCACATAGGCCTGTTTTATTCGTAATCATTAGAAAATAAAGGTTTTATTGTCGTTTATAAAATACCCACTTCTATGCCGATAACTTCCTAATAGTAATTTTGTAGAGATATGTGATCAACGCACACTATTTAATTATGAAGCAATTTATTTATACAATAAATAAGTAATTTTGCTTCTTTCCTGTAAATATGTCCTGATAAAAGTATTATAAATATAATATTATTTATAGTCTATAATTATTTCTGTCAAAGATAACGTGCTGCTAATAATTAATTAGTGTAATACTTTTGACTGTTGTAATAACATTTTTACATACACATTTTAATTAAAATAAATTAATATCCTTTCACTATATTCAGGGTAAATACATTAGCACGGTATTTAGTTTCTGACAAACGAAATCCTCCTAACTGTTATTACATTGAACGTGTGAAATGCAATCGGTTTATATTGAATTAATTAATAAAATTAATTATTTCACAAGTAGGCCTAATTAAATCGAACGAAGCATATAGGTTTGTACACATTGATTGCAGTATTAAAACAATTGTTTTGCACACAGAGTTAAGTAACAATGCTGTCACAGCTGAGATTCACAAATCCAGGAAAGCTCACAGCTGATTCATCTATATTACATATATGTTGAACTACATAGATGGTTTCTTCTTAATATTTTGCTACTGTGAGATACTCTGCAGCGGTTAGAAATATCTTTATCGACCTAATTTTTTAAGTGACTACTTCTTATCGCGAAGTATAGGTGTATGTTTTGCACGTGGAAAAATTACGTTTACCGTCACGGAACGCTCTAACACGTGTATGGATATACGAACACTCTAGTGAACATTATTATTCCAAACTTTATTACTACCAACATTGTTACAACACATTATTATTTTTTAGTGATTAATAAAATGTATTTTTCAAGTGCTAACTTGTATCGTCGCGGTTGACAAAACATGGATATAAAGATTTGCTTTCGCGTCACGCTTGAATCCGTAATGCATATCTCACAACGTGTATATATCTAGACTGGAAATGTTTACTTCTAAACAGCTGATTTCGCTTCAATATCATTTCAATTGAGGTTATGTTTATTGTTCTTGATCATTTTAAAAATGTGTATATTTTAAAATTTGTTTAATTAAATTATTTAATGTATATGACCTAAACCAATTTTTGAATGCCAGGATCACAAATATTATATTTATTATTATACTTAGACAGTATAACTGTCAAAAGTAGGGTTTTAAAGTTAATTAATTATTAAAATCCCTTATATAGCCTAAGATACTCAAATTCATAGTCTGACAGTTTCAGTTAATTTTTATTTTGTGTACCTACACACACGCCAAATTTAATACGAAAATAATTTTCAAGAGTTGCCCTTTCCTGCATCCTGCATGCATCTAAATTTTTATAAAAATAATTAAATCATAATAGTGAATAAGTATACAGTCAGGCATGCCAAAAGTAGTAGTCCCGCACTAAGTTTTTTAAATTTTGTTTTGGGACTGTTTAAATAATTACGCACAATGGTTCTAGACTAACTTATGGGATTCTGGCCCATGTTTTTGCTACTTAGCCTTCTCATTTTCTTCATAACCTTTGTGACCAAGCACCCAACTCACCTTCACCTGGTGGCATCCCCACACTAACTTGGTGTGTTTAAGGCCAGGCATCGCTTATTTGCAGTCCGTTTAGTTAAGCACACTATGTTTGCAAATAGCCAAATTGTCGCTATTTTCCACTATGTTGATTCCCGTATGTTGTGGGTAGGTTCCCGTGCCTAATTCTTCATCACTACGAAATCTGTTTGTGTCTATGTTATTATGTATTTTATTTTCCTACGTAGTTATAATGTCCTCAGTTAAATCATATTGATTGCTGCTGATTTCATTTGGTTTAACTTTAATCATATTATTGTATTTTCTCATATTCAGAACAAAATCATAGGGCTTTCGATTACAGAATATACCATGACCTTTTAGGCCAGACGATTTAGCATTGAAATGTTTAACTGGAAGAAGTAATAAAGTCAGCAATGAAACTGAAGGTCATATTCGAGGTTCCTTAATTCAGTACGTAATGTATTGTATTCATAAATATCATTTAAATTTGTATACTATATCAGCAGGCTTAAAACATATGTTAATAATATTGTAACATAGTTTAACTTGGTAATTTATTATCTTATGTTAGAATTACGTCTGTTCATAAAATAATCAAGGACTTGAAATCTTTCGTTCCGCTATCATGTAAAAAAAATCTAGAAAAATTATAACTACAATTATTAAATATGTAACAAAAATAAACGCATACTATTAAAATATCAGGTATAAATCGAAAAACTGAATTTATAATTAAATATTTTTCGCTTAAAAGCTGGGTTGATCAAGATTGCTCATGTTCACAACAGGTCATAACAAAAATTATGAAAACGTAATTGTAAACTTTTTAATAGCTTAAAATATTCTTTTTTTTAATTGTAAGTTTTATAACCTAAAAATAAAAAAAACAGCAGAATCGGCCTCATTAATTGAACAGTGTTACCGACAGGAGGACATTGGTCCTGTATCCTGTATACCATAATTTGTCACAATGTCATCAGTAGGATGTATTTACAACCTTGAATAATATAATTAACGTAAAGGATTTCAATGTAAACAAGGCATGATGTCTTTTTAATTTCTTGGTTGCTGTTTCCTCTCGTCCATGGCCTCCAAATATTTAAGAACATAACTATGAATTAAATTTAAATAATAGAAGCACGCATATTTTTCTCTAGAGCAGTAGTTCTCTCTCTCTCTCTCTCTCTCTCACACACACACACACACACACACACACACACACACACACACACACACACACACACACACACACACACACACACACACACACACATATATATATATATATATCTTAATGATTTTTAAAGTGAATCCAATATCCATTAAAAGTTTAATATTTAGAATTATAAAATGTTATTTGTTTGTTTAGTTTAAAGAATAAAATAAACTATTAGATGGTATAGGTATTTATTTGTAGGCCATAGATAAACTAGTGAAACTGTGATTAATGTAACAAGAAATGAAATACAGAAGGCAGATATATGGTTACAGTTACGAAATATAAGTATTGTTAAAAAAATAATAATTAGTTGAGTTTGTAATAGGATACAAAACGAGTGACAAGAGATATAATAAAGTCTAAAAGAATTTTTATTGTAATAAAAATCAACAAATATTTTAATAAAAAAGACTAGTGCCTAACAGGAAATATATCTTTGGAACGGAATTTATATAAAAATTATTCGTAAATTTAAAATAACCTCAAGTTGGCTGAGCTGCAATAGAAGTTAATATGAGTCATATATTTTACTAAGAGTTTGTGTGAGGAGAACTTTTGGAGAGAACTTTTTCTAAATTATTATTTATGTGTGATTATAACTGTGAATATGGATGTGTCTGGGTTTCGAACTAATAACCCGAGATTTAGGAGTTATTATGGCGAATAGAGGCTGAATTTAAAAAAAAATCATTTTATTAAGTAAATGTTGCAGGAAAATTGTTTTTAAAGAAAAATGCAAGAGAAATTATTTATTATTCTATTGAAATTTTATTATTATAATAAAATTTGACACCAGAAACATGAAGCTAAGATATATTTAAATTAAAAAAAGATAAGAATCAATTTGAGATATATTAATAAATAAATGTAATATAAATCAATAACCAATTAAAAGTCAAAAGATAGAATATAAGATATGAATAATACGCTGGGGCGAAGTAGGGAATATGTTCTTAGAATAAAGCCAAAAGAGAAGAGAAGAAGAAAGAGAGTGAGGCTACGTCTTTGGTCTTCCTGGAGGATGACCACGTAAAAAAAATAACGAAATGACGGGAGGACAGACAAAATTAGCATGATAGAAATGGACCATTTAGTGGAGAGATTCCAGTGGAGAGACCTCCAAGAAGAGATTCCAAAAAAGGAGGACAATTTAGACGTAAGGAATACTATAAAAAGCAAACGAATAAAGAAAAGGAGGACGAGACACATAAAGCAAAACCGAAACAACGAAAAACTGTGCAGAATAGAGAAAAGGATAGCGTACGATCCTTATTGAAACTAATGATAGAAAAATGGATGAAAATAGTAAAAGGATGAAAGAAAAATTGAGTAAAAACAATAAGAAGATAGAGGAAAACAGTGAAAAGATGTAGAAATAATAAGAGGATGATAAAAGAGTGAAAGCATGAAAATAAGACGATAATAAAGAATATGCATGAGAAGATAGAGAAATCAAGAGTGAAGTAAAAGGAAATAAGGAAAAGTTAATGTAAAGTATTGATAGAAAATTAGAAGACAAAAAAAAAGAAGGTGGGTATAAAGATGGAGAAGATGCAGGAGGAATATCAAGGAATGGTAGAGGCATAGAATATGCATATTGTAAAGATTACAGAAGGAATTAAAGAAATACGAATGGACATTCAGGAAACCTAGTCCAGTATTAATGAGAAAATTTACTACGTAGAAGATAACACCAGAAAAAAAGAAAATGAAAAAGGAACTTATCCAAGATGCAACAGTCACAGATTATTTATTACAAGTGTAAATCACATGAGCAGATATAGAATAAATAATAATAATAAGAAGAAAAATCTAGTTCTTCACACGATAAAGTTAAGAAAAACACAGAACAAGAGGAAAGTATTCACATCAGAAGAAGAGAAAGAAGCAAGGCTAAAGAAGAAAAAAAAATTAGGAGGCAATTTTTCACAAAAGAGAAGGAATACAAAAAATAAAAAAAAAAAAAAAATAAAAAACAGTATAAGTTATTGGGTCGTCTGAGCTTGAAGAGAGTGAAATAGAACAAGAAATAGAAAAAAATACACGGAACACAAAATACACCGAAAACACAAAAGGAGTAAAGTACAGGATCAGACAATTATAACAGCATTATAAAGGGTCGAGAGTTCTTAAAAAAGTTACAAGATATAAATATTTAGGAAAGGAAATGTGTTTTATTGTTATAATTATGTAACAGTTATTACGTATTAAATGATTTCAATTTATGAATTTTCAATAATATTCAAAATTTTAAATCAGGTTACAAAGTGAAAGTGTTAATAAATATTGTGTTTATCATTACAATCAAGGTAACTCTGATTTTAGTGATCACCATTATGAAATACAGGAAGACAATTTTTAATTATTTTTAAAGGCAAGCCCGTTAAAATTTTTATTTTTAGAATTATAAAATGTTAGTTGTTTATTTTGTTAAAAAAAATAATTAGAAGGTACAGCTCATAGATAAACCAATGGAACTATGATTAATGTAAAGCGAAATGATATGCAGATGGCAGATATAAGGTTACAATTAAAAAAAATAAGTATTGTTAAAAAAAATAATAATTTAGTTAAATTTGAAACAGGCTGCAAAACGAGTGACAAGAAACATAATAATGTTCGAAAGAACTTTTTTTGTATTAAAAATCAACAAATATAGATTGAATTTAAATTCAAGAATATTAATTATTGGTAAATTTAAGATAACCTCAAATAGGCTGAACTGCAATAGAAGGTGATATTAAACATAATACATTTTATTGTGAGTTTGTGTGAGGAGACCTTTTCTAGAGAACTCTCCGATATAACTTAGGCCTATACATATATACTCAAAATATCTTTTAGAGATCAGGATCGGAGCAAATTTCATAGTCCTCTTAGAACGATGTCTTCTCCATTTTCCAAATGAAAATTCGCTAATAATGAGTAAGCGAATAAAAGTCAATCATCACTTTTATTATTCTGTTTCATCAAAGTCATAGTATTCTTTCACAAAACAGGCTACAGTTTAGAATTTGTATTAAGTCCATTTCTTATACAACGTTTCTGTATTTTTTTTTAATTCGTTCATATTATATTATTATTTCAAACAATTTTAAAATACTCCTTTGCTTTTGAGAGTATTATTTAAGTGAAGAGTAATTAATGTCTTAGTTAGCTCCATAACTACCGACAGAATTTCTCACGTTTTTGACTAATTTGTTTTTACCAGAAACAGGTGGAGGTCGATAAAGCAGACACGGGGAAAACGGATTTTTTCTCAGTTATCCGTTAGATCCGGTACTTCAAAACGGTTTTCACAAAGGATATGGATGTGCATAGACAGGCACAATAGAATCGACTGTTGAAATCGATTATGTTCGTTAAGCGAGGGTATTAAAAGCTTAAGATTCGAACGTTGAAAATATTTAACTGAAATTAATCAATAGAATGAAATAGAGATAGAGGCAAGTAGATTTAAATTCCACGCCTGATTGGTGTTCTTGACTGCGCATACATTGAAATAAAAAAGAGTCTGTATGGAGATGGTTAAACACTGGAAGCGTTATAGCATTACAGTACAAGCGGTGTAATTTGCTATAATAATAGATCCCTTATTTAGTAGATTTAAAAAGTAATAATACATTATAAATAAATCACCATTACATACCGACTCCAAGCAGAAATTTAATGAAAACAAACACAATTTTATTCCTCCCCCAAAAGCATATATTATTACTACTGTTCAGTAATCCCCAATCTGTTAAGTTAGGTATAATTTGTAATTCATTGGCTTACTACATTTACGAAATTTTTAATTATAGAGTTTACTGGAGTAAAATTGTTTAAACTCTAAAATTAACCTTTGTTATTCTGTAAATATCTCTTCAAGACCTTGTACAGACTATTATAGATGAACAATATTTAAGTATTTAAGTCTATGAATAGTCATTGTTGTTGTTGTGTGAAGTAGGACAGAAACCGTATGTGTACAGTGCAATAAAAGTATGATTTTAATAATTTATTCGTGTAATATTTTTTTAAAATTTAGAAGCAGTCAGCCTATACCGCTGTGCCTGACGGGATCGAAATTTTACTTATCACACTTGCCAACCAGTGATTGTTCACGGTCACACAGTGACAACCAAACCAACCAGAAGGATGGTCCACAATCGTAATGACCTAATCCAGGGGTTCTAAACCTGTTTTCTGCTTCGACCCTCTAAATAATTTTTTTCTCTTCCGTAGACCCCCGTATGTTTACAATGTGCTGCACAAATATCACCGCAAATGAAGCTTTTACTAGGAGCAATTCAGTAATATAATTAAAAAAAAATAATAATTTGTGTTTTGTATATTAGATATACATTAAAGATGTAATTATGTTTATAGAAGCAGAAATTGAAATAAAATATAAATCGCATAAATACATGTAATATGAATGATATGATTGTGACTGATGTCCTTCGATTATCTTACTTATATCCGGGGAAATATCTGTTAATATTAATTGTAAATCATTACGTTCTGATATCTTAAAGTGTTAACAATGGAATTTATTTCGTCGACCCCCAATAGATCCCCCCCCCGAATTAAATCGACTCCTTCAAAGCTCAATAGACCCCATGAGAACCCCTCGCCTAATCTAGCCAAACAGATGGATTGCTCACATAACCATACGAAAAATTGCTCACTTAATCAAGTAGGAAAATGGCTCACAATGACCTAACAAAAATCGTTTAGTTGCTATTTTCACAAAAGCTAAATATTCATTATTATAATGTTTATTATACTACTACCTACAGTATTGTGATTTATAGGAAACTCAATGTCTTGAAAGGGTAACTGCCCGACTCGTCTTCAGAACGTCATGCAAATAATGGAAATATTTATATAAACTCAGTTCACAGCAAAATTACAAAGAATTTGACAAAAATAAAGAGTAAATTTTTAAAGCTTTTCAACTCTTTGTCAAATGATGTTTTAAGTGAGTAAAATTAGTAATTGAAGCATGTGTAAGGTTACCAACAACCGATAAAAAATTAATGAAAGAAGACAAAAATTCTGTATAGAATGAAGAAGATAAATTAAAGTATAAGAAACTGAATATAGACAGTAAAGTGTATTTAGGCGTACCTCTGCATGGCTTGACATTTGTTGCTGACACTAGGTTCAGGCTGAAAGTGACAATGGCAATGGCAATGGCAATAGCAATGAAGGACGACATGTCCGCGTCAGGTGTAGGCCAGGACTAAGCTTCGACTAAAAGATTCACTTGACTCTTCAGATTTCAGCTTAGCGGCTAGATTATATTACTTCCCTTCAGGCTTCGTTACGTCAGTTAATACTTAGGCTTCGTAACGATAATGATGTGTTTTGTTTTTTTGTTGAATGAAACGTTTCTTTATTACATAAATTTTACTACGCGCAAAACGATTAAATGTTTGATTGTACAGTGTGTTCAAACACGAAAATACAGATTTCCTATGCAACACGTGGTGATTTAAGTTTGAATTTTGGAGAGGCCGAATTCTAAGAGATTTAAAAAATATGCATGCAAAAAGAAAACAAACAAAAAGTCACTATGGAACCTGGAGAAGGCATTGTAATATTTCGAGATTTTAAATACTGCTAACCATTGAAAAAATATATAATGTATAGGTGTTACTAAGCTCAATGTATTAATTTTTTTAATGACTTGTAATTTCTTAAAAATTAGCTTTCTGCTAAAACAAAAATAATATTTTCAAAGGGTTAGGAAGAGGGGTAGAACGTACTTTTAATGAAATGCCAATACATTAGTCAATGCATAGATTTTATTAATGCACAAAATAACAATTCAAAATTTCAATCGGTAATACACAGTCGATAATTTTATTTCTGACTAATTAATACGTAATTTGGTATAGTATTTTTGGTCACTATAATGGGTCAGCCATGTTAGAACAACTTAATTTTATCAAATATAACTGTAGTATTACTTCATAACAATATTTTACGTTCAGTATAGTATAAAAAACAATTTTCAAAAATAATAATTTATTTTTAAAATATTCGCAGTTTTTTTAACTATTAAAAAAATTACCGATATCTTGAGATCAAATTAGGTTTCCTCAAACGATTTGCAAAATTAGCCCGAAACAATAGGCCATACATTAAAGTATTTTTATTAACTACCAAACACTGATCAGCTGCATTATTACCTAGCTTTGATCAGCTGTAGTATTACCTAACACTGAACAGCTGTACTATTACCTAACACTAATCAGCTGTAGTTCGGTAAGCAGTATCTGAAGACATTTACCACAAATTAGAAAAGGGTCGTTTATTTAAAATTCAATTGGTATTGGATATTAAAAACTACCGCGTATTTTTAAAACGAATGATGATTTCCAACAGTTTACCAAATTGTGCTCAGCGTAAACAAAATGGCCACACCACATTCACATTGAAAAATTACGTTCATTTTAACGTAGAAAATCCATGAAGGAGTGAAAAAAATTACAGTTTTTATGAAAATTATGTTCTGATTGACTATATAACTACCGTGGTGGTTCAAATAAGATATTTAAATCAATGTAGAAAAAGATTAGAGATTTAAAAATTACCCAGAATGACTGCACTTCAAGGTGCATTGTTGTGGAACAATGATAATCGTCTTTAATTTGTTTTTATATACATCCGATTAGACTGACAGAAACTCTAAGCTTAGTTTGTTTTGCAAATACAGGCCTACTGCCTTTCCTTGAAATCTACGCGGAAGAGATAATAAAAGCAGGAATTACTACACAATTGGAAACCGGAAACTATATATTCTAATGTTTGTTTAAATCATTAGAAAACAAACCTAGAAATAATCCTTGATACTAAATATGGCCTACGGGAAAAGTTATAATCGTGTTTACTTTAAAGAAACAGTGTGTCTACGAGCTTTTTTCGAAAAATAATGATCAGAAACGGAAAAATTTAAAACTTCATCTCAACGAATAATAGAAAAAGGTTTCTGTGACTTCTTACGCTACGAAATATGTGTTGAGAAAAGAAAAATGTTAAAATCGGAATCACAATAATTTAAAAAAAAGTCTTTGAACTCATAAACAACGAAATATGTTTTGAGAAACAAGAAGTTTAGTCGAAAACACAATAAAAGAGTAAAGAGTATCTTAAACTGAGAAGTTTTTTTTTTTTTTTTTTTTTTTTTTTTTTTTTTTTTTTTTTTTTTTTTTCCCTTATTATAGCAATCTAGTAATACACTAATAAGCTATTTGTCCTTAACCTAAACTACTACGATACAACATTCCACTAAGGTCAATCCACTGACAATCCCTTAGTATATAATTAATAGTCACTTAACTAATGTGACCTAAGAGCTACACAGTTCAAATGGTTTAACTCTTTTCAATCTTCTCATTGAGACATCGCTGTTAAGTAGTTGGAGTGCTTCGACATTGATGTGCTGTTGCAATCTTCGTCTATGACCTCGTGCAAATTTACTGACTTCACTATCAATAGTTGGAACCTCAAGATCTTTATGTATGTTTTTATTCCTGATGTACCAAGGGGCATTAACTATACCCCGAAGTACCTTATTTTGAAATCGCTGAATGATATCTCTATTACTCTGGGCAGTACAACCCCACAGTTGGATACCATAGGACCACAAGGGCTTAAGGACTTGCTTATATATCAATACTTTGTTATACACTGAAACCAGAAGTTTAGTCGAAAACACAATAAAAGAGTATCTTAAACTGAGAAGTGTGTTTAAAAACCAAAAATGTTATAAATTGGAGTAAAAAAAAATATACAAAGTGTGTGTGTGTGTGTGTGTGTGTGTGTGTGTGTGTGTGTGTGTGTGTGTGTGTGTGTGTGTGTGTGTGTGTGTGTGTGTGTGTGTGTGTGTGTGTGTGTGTGTGTGTGTGTGTGTGTGTGTGTGTGTGTGTGTGTGTGTGTGTGTGAGTGTGAGAGAGAGAGAAAGAGAGAGTGAGTTCTTAAACCAGGAAGTAGGCTATTTGTTCAGACACCGACAGTGTCAAAATCGGAATCACAGTGAAAATAAAACAAACTGTGAGCTCTTAGACCAGGAAATATGTGATCAGGAAAAAATGTTGTAATCGAAATCACAATAAACAATACACGAAATGGTTGTGAGATTTAATATATTTTTAATGTATTTACATATTTAAACCACGAAAAATGTGTTCTGGAACTATGTGTTTTTCTAACGATTCATAAAAAAATCCCTCTTAGCATAACTGAAATTTTATCAAATTAAAGTAATTCGTTAAAAAAGAGCTATTGGAGCGCCATCGTGGTACCTCGAATGTACTGACCTTGAAAGGTGATCCTGACCTCTAGGTCACTTTTTGAGTGGAGGGGGTCATTAAAATTTTATATATATACATTTGTGTGTGTGTGTGTGTTTTAGCACGCTCACGTTCGCACGTTTGGTCCGATTTGATTCGAAATTGGCACAAAAATCGATTGGTGTAGTTCGTTAACCGGAAAAATTTATTCGAAATTTTAAAATAACGGTAATTTCAAATTTTTTAAAATTTCTGACTTTTTTGTTCGTGAAAACCTGATTTCTTCATCGTCATCACCAGTAAAAACGGCATTAATAAGTATTTTTAATTTTCAAAGTCTGTAGAATTTAAGAAGTGTTTCGACGGATATCTAATTTTATTTTCGTATTTTCAAAATAATTCGGAAGTTTACAATGCTAACACACGCAAATTGTAATTTTGATTACGACGGTGAAATTAAAATTTCAAAAAGGGTAAAATAAAAAAAAATGCTTTTGGAAATTCGTTTTAATAACGTCAGCGAGACAGTTGCGTGCAGTGATTTTCATTTCTAAAAACATTTGTGATAATTCCCCAGCAAATGCCAACGAATGAAAACATGTGACGGATTAGGCCATTGTTAGTCATGTACGCGTAATTAATAGGGCTTAATGACTAGTTGTGTACAGTAGCATTACGGACATTACCCTGACATAATAACGAAATGTTTTTACTCACGTTATTTTGTTTTGGTAATTTGATTGTTTATTTACAATATGCGAACCAGTTATCGACGAGTTACGAAATATTTTACAATAGCTTCCAACTTCAACAACATCTGATGTCACAATTCCACAAATTCTTGTAGATTGTGATTAAGATTTAAAACAAGAATAGGTATGAACATATTTTGGTAGTATATATTTATATAGAATATACACTAGATGTATTTTAGTTTTTAAGTTATATTCAACTAACATCTGATTTGATAATGAAAACTTAAACATTTATGATTTTGTTATAATTAATGCGAGGGTAAGTCAATAATTATCCGCAATGTAGTTATAAATTATATTGCAATTCAAATAGAATAGTTACATTAACATAATTTTTCAACATAGTCTCCTTGATTTTCAACGCATTTATTCCATAGTTGCACAAGTTTCCTGATGCCCTTAGAATAGACCGTTTTCGGTTGAGCCATGAACCGCTTCTTTCATTTCTTGATCCGAGGTAAATCAATTCGGAGGCTCCTTAATGCCTCTTTGAGTGGACCAAACAAGTGGTAGTCAGAAGGGGCAAGATCCGGACTATACGAAGGATGAGCCGTTACTTCAAAATTGAGTTTCCGCAGCGTTTCAGCAGTGTGGGCAGCAGAATGTGGTCTGGCATTGTTGTGCAACAACACAACACCTTCCGACAGTAGGCCTCGGCTTGTGCTTCCAATTAAGCAGTAAGCATCACACTGTAACGCGCGCTGTTTATTGTTGTGCCCCTCTCCTGATAATGTTCCATTATTGTGCCTTGTGAGTTCCAAAAAACTGTAAGCATCACTTATTCTGCGGATGGTTGGCTTTTGAACTTTTCTTGTAGGGAAATCGTGGATGTTTCCATTCCCATACTCTGCCGTTTACTTTCCGGATTGTAATGATGGATCCATGTTTCTTTACCAGTGATGATTCTGTCTGTTGATTACCATAACGATCCAAATGTTTTTGACACATGTCCGAGCGCGTTCGTTTATGCAACTCTTTTAGGGACCCAAGTCTGCTGTGGATGATTTCGTAGGCAGAATCATGAATAATTTGCAGAAAATGTGCCACGTCATCAATAGTCATTTGTCTGCCTAACGAAACCATGTCACGAGCACGCTTAATGTTGTCTCATTTGTGGCCGTAGACGGTCGTCCAGCTCTTTCGTCATGCGTAACATTAGTGAAACCATTTTTGAATTTTTCAATCCATTCATACACACTCCGTTTCGGTGAGACACTGTTCCTGTATTGTGTTGAAAGTCTTGGATGGATTGCTGCCACTGATGCACCTTCCGACCACAAAAACCGGATCACAGAACGTTGCTCTTCTTTGGTGCAAACACAGAGCGAAGCAGCCATGATTAACAGCAAGGCAGCAACGATGGAACTAATCTAGCAGCACAGAAATACGGGAATGAAACCACGCATGCGCCACCAGTGCAACAGTGAATCATGTATTAGTTAAATAGATATGTAAAAAAAGGAAAAATGTCAAACTAAAGAAATGTGTAACGGACAGCAGATGTTCAGCAAACGTTACACGCTGTTATCCAAAATGTAAATATAAGTCAGACATTGTTTTAACGTTTGTGTTTTTAATAACTACCGAAATTTTTATAGCTAAATAAACTACAAGTTGATCATATTAGACATTCTTTGAAAGACCATTTTAGCAACAGACTTATGATAGTTACTGTTTTACTGGTAGTGATCTCAATAATTGAAGGCGCAGTTAATTGTCAGACACTTCTAGTCTTCCGGGAACAAAGTGTAAAATAACAACTTCCCATTGCAAAGATAATGAAGAAAATATGCCACTGGTATTCATTCATTTTCGCGGTGACACTTTCACAGGTATAACCTATGATAAGGGTGACGTCATGCAAAATGGCCAAAATAGCAGTATAAACAATAGCAACATACTATTACCAGTGAACACAGAATACGCTTCTGAATTCATTGCTACTACAATATGTAACGATGGACATGGCTGCCAAATGTAGTGTTCTTAATAATTGCAGGCGCACTTGTTGCTAAATGTGTACGTTGCTCATGTAGGATACTCATTGGAATACTGTATACTGTACTGAAATTGCTAGTGATTTTTTTTGCTTGTAGTATTCTTAATAACTGCAGGAGCATTTGTTGCTAAAGGTACACCTAGGTCATGTAAGGCACTCATTGATAAACTGTATAATCTACTTACATAGATGGCGATGGTTTTGCTGGTAGTGTTTTTTATAATTGCAGATGCTCTTTGAAAGATGTACCTTTGAATACTGTGTACTTTACTTAATTAACCAGTGATTGTTTTGGTAGCAGTCTTTTTAATAACTGCGAAAAAAAAGAAAAAAAAGACTGCTACCAAAACAATCACTAGTTAATTAAGTAAAGTACACAGTATTCAAAGGAGCATCTTTCAAAGAACATCTGCAATTATAAAGAACACTAGCAAAACCATCGCCATCTATGTAAGTAGATTACTGGGCTTTCACCCCGAGGAACCGGGTTTGATTCCGGGCCAGGGCTTGGCATTTTCATACGATCAAAATCATCTCATCGTCTGCATTAGCCCAAGTGTGCACAATAGTCGGACGTTAAAAAAAAAAAAAAAAAAAATTAGTGACTCCGGTCACTCTTGTTAAATGTCTACCTCGATCGTGTAAGACACTCCTTGGAATACTGTGTACTATGCTTACATAACTAGTGATTGTTTTGGTAGTAGTCTTTTTAATAATTGCAGGCTGTCTTGTTGCTGAATGTATACCTTGTTCGTGTAAGCCACTTCTTAGAATACTGTATAATGCTTACATAGTATTATACTATGTATTATAGTATTATTAAGAATAGTATTATGCTTACATAGTTAGTGATTGTTTTGCTGGTAGTGTTTGTAACATCTGCGCGAGCTTCTGTTGCTGAATGTATACCTTGTTCGTGTAAGCCACTTCTTAGAATACTGTATAATGCTTACATAGTATTATACTATGTATTATAGTATTATTAAGAATAGTATTATGCTTACATAGTTAGCAATTGTTTTGCTGGTAGTGTTTGTAACATCTGCGCGAGCTTCTGTTGCTGAATGTATACCTTGTTCGTGTAAACCACTTCTTAGAATACTGTATAATGCTTACATAGTATTATACTATGTATTATAGTATTATTAAGAATAGTATTATGCTTACATAGTTAGCGATTGTTTTGCTGGTAGTGTTTGTAACATCTGCGCGAGCTTCTGTTGCTGAATGTATACCTTGTTCGTGTAAGCCACTTCTTAGAATACTGTATAATGCTTACATAGTATTATACTATGTATTATAGTATTATTAAGAATAGTATTATGCTTACATAGTTAGCGATTGTTTTGCTGGTAGTGTTTGTAACATCTGCGCGAGCTTCTGTTGCTGAATGTATACCTTGTTCGTGTAAGCCACTTCTTAGAATACTGTATAATGCTTACATAGTATTATACTATGTATTATAGTATTATTAAGAATAGTATTATGCTTACATAGTTAGCGATTGTTTTGCTGGTAGTGTTTGTAACATCTGCGCGAGCTTCTGTTGCTGAATGTATACCTTGTTCGTGTAAGCCACTTCTTAGAATACTGTATAATGCTTACATAGTATTATACACTGTATTATAGTATTATTAAGTATAGTATTATGCTTACATAGTTAGCGATTGTTTTGCTGGTAGTGTTTGTAACATCTGCGCGAGTTTCTGTTGCTGAATGTATACCTTGTTCTTGTAAGCCACTTCTTAGAATACTGTATAATGCTTACATAGTATTATACTATGTATTATAGTATTATTAAGAATAGTATTATGCTTAAATAGTTAGCGATTGTTTTGCTGGTAGTGTTTGTAACATCTGCGCGAGCTTCTGTTGCTGAATGTATACCTTGTTCGTGTAAGCCACTTCTTAGAATACTGTATAATGCTTACATAGTATTATACTATGTATTATAGTATTATTAAGAATAGTATTATGCTTACATAGTTAGCGATTGTTTTGCTGGTAGTGTTTGTAACATCTGCGCGAGCTTCTGTTGCTGAATGTATACCTTGTTCGTGTAAGCCACTTCTTAGAATACTGTATAATGCTTACATCGTATTATACTATGTATTATAGTATTATTAAGAATAGTATTATGCTTACATAGTTAACGATTGTTTTGCTGGTAGTGTTTGTAACATCTGCACGAGCTTCTGTTGCTGAATGTATACCTTGTTCGTGTAAGCCACTTCTTAGAATACTGTATAATGCTTACATAGTATTATACTATGTATTATAGTATTATTAAGAATAGTATTATGCTTACATAGTTAGCGATTGTTTTGCTGGTAGTGTTTGTAACATCTGCGCGAGCTTCTGTTGCTGAATGTATACCTTGTTCGTGTAAGCCACTTCTTAGAATACTGTATAATGCTTACATAGTATTATACTATGTATTATAGTATTATTAAGAAAAGTATTATGCTTACATAGTTAGCGATTGTTTTGCTGGTAGTGTTTGTAACATCTGAGCGAGCTTCTGTTGCTGAATGTATACCTTGTTCGTGTAAGCCACTTCTTAGAATACTGTATAATGCTTACATAGTATTATACTATGTAATATAGTATTATTAAGAATAGTATTATGCTTACATAGTTAGCGATTGTTTTGCTGGTAGTGTTTGTAAAATCTGCGCGAGCTTCTGTTGCTGAATGTATACCTTGTTCGTGTAAGCCACTTCTTAGAATACTGTATAATGCTTACATAGTATTATACTATGTATTATAGTATTATTAAGAATATTATTATGCTTACATAGTTAGCGATTGTTTTGCTGGTAGTGTTTGTAACATCTGAGCGAGCTTCTTTTGCTGAATGTATACCTTGTTCGTGTAAGCCACTTCTTAGAATACTGTATAATGCTTACATAGTATTATACTATGTAATATAGTATTATTAAGAATAGTATTATGCTTACATAGTTAGCGATTGTTTTGCTGGTAGTGTTTGTAACATCTGCGCGAGCTTCTGTTGCTGAATGTATACCTTGTTCGTGTAAGCCACTTCTTAGAATACCGTATAATGCTTACATAGTATTATACTATGTATTATAGTATTATTAAGAATATTATTATGCTTACATAGTTAGCGATTGTTTTGCTGGTAGTGTTTGTAACATCTGCGCGAGCTTCTGTTGCTGAATGTATACCTTGTTCGTGTAAGCCACTTCTTAGAATACTGTATAATGCTTACATAGTATTATACTATGTATTATAGTATTATTAAGAATAGTATTATACTTACATAGTTAGCGATTGTTTTGCTGGTAGTGTTTGTAACATCTGCGCGAGCTTCTGTTGCTGAATGTATACCTTGTTCGTGTAAGCCACTTCTTAGAATACTGTATAACGCTTACATAGTATTATACTATGTATTATAGTATTATTAAGAATAGTATTATGCTTACATAGTTAACGATTGTTTTGCTGGTAGTGTTTGTAACATCTGCACGAACTTCTGTTGCTGAATGTATACCTTGTTCGTGTAAGCCACTTCTTAGAATACTGTATAATGCTTACATAGTATTATACTATGTATTATAGTATTATTGAGAATAGTATTATGCTTACATAGTTAGCGATTGTTTTGCTGGTAGTGTTTGTAACATCTGCGCGAGCTTCTGTTGCTGAATGTATACCTTGTTCGTGTAAGCCACTTCTTAGAATACTGTATAATGCTTACATAGTATTATACTATGTATTATAGTATTATTAAGAATAGTATTATGCTTACATAGTTAGCGATTGTTTTGCTGTTAGTGTTTGTAACATCTGCTCGAGCTTCTGTTGCTGAATGTATACCTTGTTCGTATAAGCCACTTCTTAGAATACTGTATAATGCTTACATAGTATTATACTATGTATTATAGTATTATTAAGAATAGTATTATGCTTACATAGTTAGCGATTGTTTTGCTGGTAGTGTTTGTAACATCTGCGCGAGCTTCTGTTGCTGAATGTATACCTTGTTCGTGTAAACCACTTCTTAGAATACTGTATAATGCTTACATAGTATTATACTATGTATTATAGTATTATTAAGAATAGTATTATGCTTACATAGTTAGCGATTGTTTTGCTTGTAGTGTTTGTAACATCTGCGCGAGCTTCTGTTGCTGAATGTATACCTTGTTCGTGTAAGCCACTTCTTAGAATACTGTATAATGCTTACATAGTATTATACTATGTATTATAGTATTATTGAGAATAGTATTATGCTTACATAGTTAGCGATTGTTTTGCTGGTAGTGTTTGTAACATCTGCGCGAGCTTCTGTTGCTGAATGTATACCTTGTTCGTGTAAGCCACTTCTTAGAATACTGTATAATGCTTACATAGTATTATACTATGTATTATAGTATTATTAAGAATAGTATTATGCTTACATAGTTAGCGATTGTTTTGCTGGTAGTGTTTGTAACATCTGCGCGAGCTTCTGTTGCTGAATGTATACCTTGTTCGTGTAAGCCACTTCTGGGAATAATGTATAATGCTTACATAGTATTATACTATGTATTATAGTATTATTAAGTATAGTATTATGCTTACATAGTTAGCGATTGTTTTGCTGGTAGTGTTTGTAACATCTGCGCGAGCTTCTGTTGCTGAATGTATACCTTGTTCGTGTAAGCCACTTCTTAGAATACTGTATAATGCTTACATAGTATTATACTATGTATTATAGTATTATTAAGAATAGTATTATGCTTACATAGTTAGCGATTGTTTTGCTGGTAGTGTTTGTAACATCTGCGCGAGCTTCAGTTACTGAATGTATACCTTGTTCGTGTAAGCCACTTTTCAGAATACTGTATAATGCTTACATAGTATTATACTATGTATTATAGTATTATTAAGAAAAGTATTATGCTTACGTAGTTAGCGATTGTTTTGCTGGTAGTGTTTGTAACATCTGAGCGAGCTTCTGTTGCTGAATGTATACCTTGTTCGTGTAAGCCACTTCTTAGAATACTGTATAATGCTTACATAGTATTATACTATGTATTATAGTATTATTAAGAATAGTATTATGCTTACATAGTTAGCGATTGTTTTGCTGGTAGTGTTTGTAACATCTGCGGGAGCTTCTGTTGCTGAATGTAAACCTTGTTCGTGTAAACCACTTCTTAGAATACTGTATAATGCTTACATAGTATTATACTATGTATTATATATTATTAAGAATAGTATTATGCTTAAATAGTTAGCGATTGTTTTGCTGGTAGTGTTTGTAACATCTGCGCGAGCTTCTGTTGCTGAATGTATACCTTGTTCGTGTAAGCCACTTCTTAGAATACTGTATAATGCTTACATAGTATTATACTATGTATTATAGTATTATTAAGAATAGTATTATGCTTACATAGTTAGCGATTGTTTTGCTGGTAGTGTTTGTAACATCTGCGCGAGCTTCTGTTGCTGAATGTATACCTTGTTCGTGTAAGCCACTTCTTAGAATACTGTAAAATGCTTACATAGTATTATACTATGTATTATAGTATTATTAAGAATAGTATTATGCTTACATAGTTAGCGATTGTTTTGCTGGTAGTGTTTGTAACATCTGCGCGAGCTTCTGTTGCTGAATGTATACCTTGTTCGTGTAAACCACTTCTTAGAATACTGTATAATGCTTACATAGTATTATACTATGTATTATAGTATTATTAAGAATAGTATTATGCTTACATAGTTAGCGATTGTTTTGCTGGTAGTGTTTGTAACATCTGCGCGAGCTTCTGTTGCTGAATGTATACCTTGTTCGTGTAAGCCACTTCTTAGAATACTGTATAATGCTTACATAGTATTATACTATGTATTATAGTATTATTAAGAATAGTATTATGCTTACATAGTTAGCGATTGTTTTGCTGGTAGTGTTTGTAACATCTGCGCGAGCTTCTGTTGCTGAATGTATACCTTGTTCGTGTAAGCCACTTCTTAGAATACTGTATAATGCTTACATAGTATTATACTATGTATTATAGTATTATTAAGAATAGTATTATGCTTACATAGTTAGCGATTGTTTTGCTGGTAGTGTTTGTAACATCTGGGCGAGCTTCTGTTGCTGAATGTATACCTTGTTCGTGTAAGCCACTTCTTAGAATACTGTATAATGCTTACATAGTATTATACCATGTATTATAGTATTATTAAGAATAGTATTATGCTTACATAGTTAGCGATTGTTTTGCTGGTAGTGTTTGTAACATCTGCGCGAGCTTCTGTTGCTGAATGTATACCTTGTTCGTGTAAGCCACTTCTTAGAATACTGTATAATGCTTACATAGTATTATACTATGTATTATAGTATTATTAAGAATAGTATTATGCTTACATAGTTAACGATTGTTTTGCTGGTAGTGTTTGTAACATCTGCGGGAGCTTCTGTTGCTGAATGTATACCTTGTTCGTGTAAGCCACTTCTTAGAATACTGTATAATGCTTACATAGTATTATACTATGTATTATAGTATTATTAAGAATAGTATTATGCTTACATAGTTAGCGATTGTTTTGCTGGTAGTGTTTGTAACATCTGCGCGAGCTTCTGTTGCTGAATGTATACCTTGTTCGTGTAAGCCACTTCTTAGAATACTATATAATGCTTACATAGTATTATACTATGTATTATAGTATTATTAAGAATAGTATTATGCTTACATAGTTAGCGATTGTTTTGCTGGTAGTGTTTGTAACATCTGAGCGAGCTTCTGTTGCTGAATGTATACCTTGTTCGTGTAAGCCACTTCTTAGAATACTGTATAATGCTTACATAGTATTATACTATGTATTATAGTATTATTAAGAATAGTATTATGCTTACATAGTTAGCGATTGTTTTGCTGGTAGTGTTTGTAACATCTGCGCGAGCTTCTGTTGCTGAATGTATACCTTGTTCGTGTAAGCCACTTCTTAGAATACTGTATAATGCTTACATAGTATTATACTATGTATTATAGTATTATTAAGAATATTATTATGCTTACATAGTTAGCGATTGTTTTGCTGGTAGTGTTTGTAACATCTGCGCGAGCTTCTGTTGCTGAATGTATACCTTGTTCGTGTAAGCCACTTCTTAGAATACTGTATAATGCTTACATAGTATTATACTATGTATTATAGTATTATTAAGAATAGTATTATGCTTACATAGTTAGCGATTGTTTTGCTGGTAGTGTTTGTAACATCTGCGCGAGCTTCTGTTGCTGAATGTATACCTTGTTCGTGTAAGCCACTTCTTAGAATACTGTATAATGCTTACATAGTATTATACTATGTATTATAGTATTATTAAGAATAGTATTATGCTTACATAGTTAGCGATTGTTTTGCTGGTAGTGTTTGTAACATCTGCGCGAGCTTCTGTTGCTGAATGTATACCTTGTTCGTGTAAGCCACTTCTTAGAATACTGTATAATGCTTACATAGTATTATACTATGTATTATAGTATTATTAAGAATAGTATTATGCTTACATAGTTAGCGATTGTTTTGCTGGTAGTGTTTGTAACATCTGCGCGAGCTTCTGTTGCTGAATGTATACCTTGTTCGTGTAAGCCACTTCTTAGAATACTGTATAATGCTTACATAGTATTATACTATGTATTATAGTATTATTAAGAATAGTATTATGCTTACATAGTTAGCGATTGTTTTGCTGGTAGTGTTTGTAACATCTGCGCGAGCTTCTGTTGCTGAATGTATACCTTGTTCGTGTAAGCCACTTCTTAGAATACTGTATAATGCTTACATAGTATTATACTATGTATTATAGTATTATTAAGAATAGTATTATGCTTACATAGTTAGCGATTGTTTTGCTGGTAGTGTTTGTAACATCTGCGCGAGCTTCTGTTGCTGAATGTATACCTTGTTCGTGTAAGCCACTTCTTAGAATACTGTATAATGCTTACATAGTATTATACTATGTATTATAGTATTATTAAGAATAGTATTATGCTTACATAGTTAGCGATTGTTTTGCTGGTAGTGTTTGTAACATCTGCGCGAGCTTCTGTTGCTGAATGTATACCTTGTTCGTGTAAGCCACTTCTTAGAATACTGTATAATGCTTACATAGTATTATACTATGTATTATAGTATTATTAAGAATAGTATTATACTTACATAGTTAGCGATTGTTTTGCTGGTAGTGTTTGTAACATCTGCGCGAGCTTCTGTTGCTGAATGTATACCTTGTTCGTGTAAGCCACTTCTTAGAATACTGTATAATGCTTACATAGTATTATACTATGTATTATAGTATTATTAAGAATAGTATTATGCTTACATAGTTAGCGATTGTTTTGCTGGTAGTGTTTGTAACATCTGCGCGAGCTTCTGTTGCTGAATGTATACCTTGTTCGTGTAAGCCACTTCTTAGAATACTGTATAATGCTTACATAGTATTATACTATGTATTATAGTATTATTAAGAATAGTATTATGCTTACATAGTTAGCGATTGTTTTGCTGGTAGTGTTTGTAACATCTGCGCGAGCTTCTGTTGCTGAATGTATACCTTGTTCGTGTAAGCCACTTCTTAGAATACTGTATAATGCATAGTATTATACTATGTATTATTATTATAGTATTATACTATGTATTATAGTATTATTAAGAATAGTATTATGCTTACATAGTTAGCGATTGTTTTGTATTGGTAGTGATTGTTTTGCTGGTAGTGTTTGTAACATCTGCGCGAGCTTCTGTTGCTGAATGTATACCTTGTTCGTGTAAGCCACTTCTTAGAATACTGTATAATGCTTACATAGTATTATACTATGTATTATAGTATTATTAAGAATAGTATTATGCTTACATAGTTAGCGATTGTTTTGCTGGTAGTGTTTGTAACATCTGCGCGAGCTTCTGTTGCTGAATGTATACCTTGTTCGTGTAAGCCACTTCTTAGAATACTGTATAATGCTTACATAGTATTATACTATGTATTATAGTATTATTAAGAATAGTATTATGCTTACATAGTTAGCGATTGTTTTGTTGGTAGTGTTTGTAACATCTGCGCGAGCTTCTGTTGCTGAATGTATACCTTGTTCGTGTAAGCCACTTCTTAGAATACTGTATAATGCTTACATAGTATTATACTATGTATTATAGTATTATTAAGAATAGTATTATGCTTACATAGTTAGCGATTGTTTTGCTGGTAGTGTTTGTAACATCTGCGCGAGCTTCTGTTGCTGAATGTATACCTTGTTCGTGTAAGCCACTTCTTAGAATACTGTATAATGCTTACATAGTATTATACTATGTATTATAGTATTATTAAGAATAGTATTATGCTTACATAGTTAGCGATTGTTTTGCTGGTAGTGTTTGTAACATCTGCGCGAGCTTCTGTTGCTGAATGTATACCTTGTTCGTGTAAGCCACTTCTTAGAATACTGTATAATGCTTACATAGTATTATACTATGTATTATAGTATTATTAAGAATAGTATTATGCTTACATAGTTAGCGATTGTTTTGCTGGTAGTGTTTGTAACATCTGCGCGAGCTTCTGTTGCTGAATGTATACCTTGTTCGTGTAAGCCACTTCTTAGAATACTGTATAATGCTTACATAGTATTATACTATGTATTATAGTATTATTAAGAATAGTATTATGCTTACATAGTTAGCGATTGTTTTGCTGGTAGTGTTTGTAACATCTGCGCGAGCTTCTGTTGCTGAATGTATACCTTGTTCGTGTAAGCCACTTCTTAGAATACTGTATAATGCTTACATAGTATTATACTATGTATTATAGTATTATTAAGAATAGTATTATGCTTACATAGTTAGCGATTGTTTTGCTGGTAGTGTTTGTAACATCTGCGCGAGCTTCTGTTGCTGAATGTATACCTTGTTCGTGTAAGCCACTTCTTAGAATACTGTATAATGCTTACATAGTATTATACTATGTATTATAGTATTATTAAGAATAGTATTATGCTTACATAGTTAGCGATTGTTTTGCTGGTAGTGTTTGTAACATCTGCGCGAGCTTCTGTTGCTGAATGTATACCTTGTTCGTGTAAGCCACTTCTTAGAATACTGTATAATGCTTACATAGTATTATACTATGTATTATAGTATTATTAAGAATAGTATTATGCTTACATAGTTAGCGATTGTTTTGCTGGTAGTGTTTGTAACATCTGCGCGAGCTTCTGTTGCTGAATGTATACCTTGTTCGTGTAAGCCACTTCTTAGAATACTGTATAATGCTTACATAGTATTATACTATGTATTATAGTATTATTAAGAATAGTATTATGCTTACATAGTTAGCGATTGTTTTGCTGGTAGTGTTTGTAACATCTGCGCGAGCTTCTGTTGCTGAATGTATACCTTGTTCGTGTAAGCCACTTCTTAGAATACTGTATAATGCTTACATAGTATTATACTATGTATTATAGTATTATTAAGAATAGTATTATGCTTACATAGTTAGCGATTGTTTTGCTGGTAGTGTTTGTAACATCTGCGCGAGCTTCTGTTGCTGAATGTATACCTTGTTCGTGTAAGCCACTTCTTAGAATACTGTATAATGCTTACATAGTATTATACTATGTATTATAGTATTATTAAGAATAGTATTATGCTTACATAGTTAGCGATTGTTTTGCTGGTAGTGTTTGTAACATCTGCGCGAGCTTCTGTTGCTGAATGTATACCTTGTTCGTGTAAGCCACTTCTTAGAATACTGTATAATGCTTACATAGTATTATACTATGTATTATAGTATTATTAAGAATAGTATTATGCTTACATAGTTAGCGATTGTTTTGCTGGTAGTGTTTGTAACATCTGCGCGAGCTTCTGTTGCTGAATGTATACCTTGTTCGTGTAAGCCACTTCTTAGAATACTGTATAATGCTTACATAGTATTATACTATGTATTATAGTATTATTAAGAATAGTATTATGCTTACATAGTTAGCGATTGTTTTGCTGGTAGTGTTTGTAACATCTGCGCGAGCTTCTGTTGCTGAATGTATACCTTGTTCGTGTAAGCCACTTCTTAGAATACTGTATAATGCTTACATAGTATTATACTATGTATTATAGTATTATTAAGAATAGTATTATGCTTACATAGTTAGCGATTGTTTTGCTGGTAGTGTTTGTAACATCTGCGCGAGCTTCTGTTGCTGAATGTATACCTTGTTCGTGTAAGCCACTTCTTAGAATACTGTATAATGCTTACATAGTATTATACTATGTATTATAGTATTATTAAGAATAGTATTATGCTTACATAGTTAGCGATTGTTTTGCTGGTAGTGTTTGTAACATCTGCGCGAGCTTCTGTTGCTGAATGTATACCTTGTTCGTGTAAGCCACTTCTTAGAATACTGTATAATGCTTACATAGTATTATACTATGTATTATAGTATTATTAAGAATAGTATTATGCTTACATAGTTAGCGATTGTTTTGCTGGTAGTGTTTGTAACATCTGCGCGAGCTTCTGTTGCTGAATGTATACCTTGTTCGTGTAAGCCACTTCTTAGAATACTGTATAATGCTTACATAGTATTATACTATGTATTATAGTATTATTAAGAATAGTATTATGCTTACATAGTTAGCGATTGTTTTGCTGGTAGTGTTTGTAACATCTGCGCGAGCTTCTGTTGCTGAATGTATACCTTGTTCGTGTAAGCCACTTCTTAGAATACTGTATAATGCTTACATAGTATTATACTATGTATTATAGTATTATTAAGAATAGTATTATGCTTACATAGTTAGCGATTGTTTTGCTGGTAGTGTTTGTAACATCTGCGCGAGCTTCTGTTGCTGAATGTATACCTTGTTCGTGTAAGCCACTTCTTAGAATACTGTATAATGCTTACATAGTATTATACTATGTATTATAGTATTATTAAGAATAGTATTATGCTTACATAGTTAGCGATTGTTTTGCTGGTAGTGTTTGTAACATCTGCGCGAGCTTCTGTTGCTGAATGTATACCTTGTTCGTGTAAGCCACTTCTTAGAATACTGTATAATGCTTACATAGTATTATACTATGTATTATAGTATTATTAAGAATAGTATTATGCTTACATAGTTAGCGATTGTTTTGCTGGTAGTGTTTGTAACATCTGCGCGAGCTTCTGTTGCTGAATGTATACCTTGTTCGTGTAAGCCACTTCTTAGAATACTGTATAATGCTTACATAGTATTATACTATGTATTATAGTATTATTAAGAATAGTATTATGCTTACATAGTTAGCGATTGTTTTGCTGGTAGTGTTTGTAACATCTGCGCGAGCTTCTGTTGCTGAATGTATACCTTGTTCGTGTAAGCCACTTCTTAGAATACTGTATAATGCTTACATAGTATTATACTATGTATTATAGTATTATTAAGAATAGTATTATGCTTACATAGTTAGCGATTGTTTTGCTGGTAGTGTTTGTAACATCTGCGCGAGCTTCTGTTGCTGAATGTATACCTTGTTCGTGTAAGCCACTTCTTAGAATACTGTATAATGCTTACATAGTATTATACTATGTATTATAGTATTATTAAGAATAGTATTATGCTTACATAGTTAGCGATTGTTTTGCTGGTAGTGTTTGTAACATCTGCGCGAGCTTTGTTGCTGAATGTATACCTTGTTCGTGTAAGCCACTTCTTAGAATACTGTATAATGCTTACATAGTATTATACTATGTATTATAGTATTATTAAGAATAGTATTATGCTTACATAGTTAGCGATTGTTTTGCTGGTAGTGTTTGTAACATCTGCGCGAGCTTCTGTTGCTGAATGTATACCTTGTTCGTGTAAGCCACTTCTTAGAATACTGTATAATGCTTACATAGTATTATACTATGTATTATAGTATTATTAAGAATAGTATTATGCTTACATAGTTAGCGATTGTTTTGCTGGTAGTGTTTGTAACATCTGCGCGAGCTTCTGTTGCTGAATGTATACCTTGTTCGTGTAAGCCACTTCTTAGAATACTGTATAATGCTTACATAGTATTATACTATGTATTATAGTATTATTAAGAATATTATTATGCTTACATAGTTAGCGATTGTTTTGCTGGTAGTGTTTGTAACATCTGCGCGAGCTTCTGTTGCTGAATGTATACCTTGTTCGTGTAAGCCACTTCTTAGAATGCTGTATAATGCTTACATAGTATTATACTATGTATTATAGTATTATTAAGTATAGTATTATGCTTACATAGTTAGCGATTGTTTTGCTGGTAGTGTTTGTAACATCTGTGCGAGCTTCTGTTGCTGAATGTATACCTTGTTCGTGTAAGCCACTTCTTAGAATACTGTATAATGCTTACATAGTATTATACTATGTATTATAGTATTATTAAGAATAGTATTATGCTTACATAGTTAGCGATTGTTTTGCTGGTAGTGTTTGTAACATCTGCGCGAGCTTCTGTTGCTGAATGTATACCTTGTTCGTGTAAGCCACTTCTTAGAATACTGTATAATGCTTACATAGTATTATACTATGTATTATAGTATTATTAAGAATAGTATTATGCTTACATAGTTAGCGATTGTTTTGCTGGTAGTGTTTGTAACATCTGCGCGAGCTTCTGTTGCTGAATGTATACCTTGTTCGTGTAAGCCACTTCTTAGAATACTGTATAATGCTTACATAGTATTATACTATGTATTATAGTATTATTAAGAATAGTATTATGCTTACATAGTTAGCGATTGTTTTGCTGGTAGTGTTTGTAACATCTGCGCGAGCTTCTGTTGCTGAATGTATACCTTGTTCGTGTAAGCCACTTCTTAGAATACTGTATAATGCTTACATAGTATTATACTATGTATTATAGTATTTTTAAGAATAGTATTACGCTTACATAGTTAGCGATTGTTTTGCTGGTAGTGTTTGTAATATCTGCGCGAGCTTCTGTTGCTGAATGTATACCTTGTTCGTGTAAGCCACTTCTTAGAATACTGTATAATGCTTACATAGTATTATACTATGTATTATAGTATTATTAAGAATAGTATTATGCTTACATAGTTAGCGTTTGTTTTGCTGGTAGTGTTTGTAACATCTGCGCGAGCTTCTGTTGCTGAATGTATACCTTGTTCGTGTAAGCCACTTCTTAGAATACTGTATAATGCTTACATAGTATTATACTATGTATTATAGTATTATTAAGAATAGTATTATGCTTACATAGTTAGCGATTGTTTTGCTGGTAGTGTTTGTAACATCTGCGCGAGCTTCTGTTGCTGAATGTATACCTTGTTCGTGTAAGCCACTTCTTAGAATACTGTATAATGCTTACATAGTATTATTCTTTGTATTATAGTATTATTAAGAATAGTATTATGCTTACATAGTTAGCGATTGTTTTGCTGGTAGTGTTTGTAACATCTGCGCGAGCTTCAGTTGCTGAATGTATACCTTGTTCGTGTAAGCCACTTCTTAGAATACTGTATAATGCTTACATAGTATTATACTATGTATTATAGTATTATTAAGAATAGTATTATGCTTACATAGTTAGCGATTGTTTTGCTGGTAGTGATTGTAACATCTGCGCGAGCTTTTGTTGCTGAATGTATACCTTGTTCGTGTAAGCCACTTCTTAGAATACTGTATAATGCTTACATAGTATTATACTATGTATTATAGTATTATTAAGAATAGTATTATGCTTACATAGTTAGCGATTGTTTTGCTGGTAGTGTTTGTAACATCTGCGCGAGCTTCTGTTGCTGAATGTATACCTTGTTCGTGTAAGCCACTTCTTAGAATACTGTATAATGCTTACATAGTATTATACTATGTATTATAGTATTATTAAGAATAGTATTATGCTTACATAGTTAGCGATTGTTTTGCTGGTAGTGTTTGTAACATCTGCGCGAGCTTCTGTTGCTGAATGTATACCTTGTTCGTGTAAGCCACTTCTTAGAATACTGTATAATGCTTACATAGTATTATACTATGTATTATAGTATTATTAAGAATATTAATATGCTTACATAGTTAGCGATTGTTTTGCTGGTAGTGTTTGTAACATCTGCGCGAGCTTCTGTTGCTGAATGTATACCTTGTTCGTGTAAGCCACTTCTTAGAATACTGTATAATGCTTACATAGTATTATACTATGTATTATAGTATTATTAAGTATAGTATTATGCTTACATAGTTAGCGATTGTTTTGCTGGTAGTGTTTGTAACATCTGTGCGAGCTTCTGTTGCTGAATGTATACCTTGTTCGTGTAAGCCACTTCTTAGAATACTGTATAATGCTTACATAGTATTATACTATGTATTATAGTATTATTAAGAATAGTATTATGCTTACATAGTTAGCGATTGTTTTGCTGGTAGTGTTTGTAACATCTGCGCGAGCTTCTGTTGCTGAATGTATACCTTGTTCGTGTAAGCCACTTCTTAGAATACTGTATAATGCTTACATAGTATTATATTATGTATTATAGTATTATTAAGAATAGTATTATGCTTACATAGTTAGCGATTGTTTTGCTGGTAGTGTTTGTAACATCTGCGCGAGCTTCTGTTGCTGAATGTATACCTTGTTCGTGTAAGCCACTTCTTAGAATACTGTATAATGCTTACATAGTATTATACTATGTATTATAGTATTATTAAGAATATTATTATGCTTACATAGTTAGCGATTGTTTTGCTGGTAGTGTTTGTAACATCTGCGCGAGCTTCTGTTGCTGAATGTATACCTTGTTCGTGTAAGCCACTTCTTAGAATACTGTATAATGCTTACATAGTATTATACTATGTATTATAGTATTTTTAAGAATAGTATTACGCTTACATAGTTAGCGATTGTTTTGCTGGTAGTGTTTGTAACATCTGCGCGAGCTTCTGTTGCTGAATGTATACCTTGTTCGTGTAAGCCACTTCTTAGAATACTGTATAATGCTTACATAGTATTATACTATGTATTATAGTATTATTAAGAATAGTATTATGCTTACATAGTTAGCGATTGTTTCCTGGTAGTGTTTGTAACATCTGCGCGAGCTTCTGTTGCTGAATGTATACCTTGTTCGTGTAAGCCAATTCTTAGAATACTGTATAATGCTTACGTAGTATTATACTATGTATTATAGTATTTTTAAGAATATTATTATGCTTACATAGTTAGCGATTGTTTTGCTGGTAGTGTTTGTAACATCTGCGCGAGCTTCTGTTGTTGAATGTATACCTTGTTCTTGTAAGCCACTTCTTAGAATACTGTATAATGCTTACATAGTATTATACTATGTATTATAGTATTATTAAGAATAGTATTATGCTTACATAGTTAGCGATTGTTTTGCTGGTAGTGATTGTAACATCTGCGCGAGCTTTTGTTGCTTAATGTACTCATCTTGATAATCAATGTCAGGGACTTCTTGAAAAATTGTTTACCTATGACTAACTGAAGTTTACTGGTTATTTTTATAAGTAATTCCGGGCGTTTTTCGTGTTATGTATTTTCTTCGTTGATCCATGCTTAACACTCCTTGTAATTCTGTACAGGTACGGTACAGTTCTGGTAATTCTGCATTGCTGGTAGTAGTTTTAATAATTGTAGGCGTTTGCCGAACGTACTCTAAGTGTTAAGGTGATGTTATATTCCTGTTGGAATATAACAAATATACATGTTTTGGAATATTTTATATATATATATATATATATATATATATATATATATATGATGGCAAATGTGTTTGTGTTTCCTCTTGTATTTATAGCTAAAACATTACACCGTATACTCTTCACGTTACTGAGCTCTTATTGTGCGTTCTGTAAACTAATTTTATACATGATTTGATAAAACTTAATTTAACAACAAAACTCTATCCTATAGCTTTAGGACTAAATATTTATACAATACAAATATTTGCTTTGAGAACTCAGCTCAGTAAATTAAAACAGTCTGACAAAATAATTGTTTTAAGTTCGTTCTGCGTAAATCTTTAATAGAATCTTTAATTTTAGAACTGGAACATGTTTGCTGTATTAGAAGAAGCATTTTTTTGTAATATCCTTTGTTTTTAGAAATTTTTCAGTGAAAAGTTAGCTATTTTTTTGTGTATTTAACGCCCGGCTATTGTGCACACTTGGGCTAATGCAGACGATATTATGATTTATAGCGTATGAAAATGCCAAGCCCTGACCGGGAGTCGAACTAGGCCACCGAGGCAGCAAGTTAGCTATTAGTGCGGCCATTGTGGCACGACCTAGATCTTGAAATCGTTTCAATCCTGACCACTTTTTATGTGGCCGTAACTGGATACAAGTTTGTTACCCAGTAAAATCTGATCAGTTTCAAAATGGCGGGCATTTCAATTCTTTTAAAAAAAGTCATAGCTTTTCTGTTACACAATTTTGAAAATATTATTTCGTTATCGTAGTCAGTGTAAAAGTCTGCAAATACATTTAAAATTTTAAATTTTCAATAAAACATGAAATTGTTTAATATGACTACGCGCAGCGTTCGTTTTCTTATTTTTAATATAATTTGAAAATTTTAAATGTTAAATATATGCACATTTTCATGTTGAATATGATGGTTAAATCGGGATTTCAAAAACTTGTGAGATATTGTAATATTTGCGTGTATAAATAAAGTAATTTATAAAATTATATAAAGTTCATTTATATTTATTTTTCCAGTAATATTTCTTTGTGTAAATTTTAAGCGTAGTCTACATGCAATAAAAGAGACCAACAATAGGATTTTCTATCGACTTAAACTGGGATTCACTTTATAGTTAAGCATTCTTAAAGGCTCGGATGTCGATGTGCTAAAACACCGGACAGTCTGCTGCTGTGAACCACGCAAATCAAGGTCGTGGGTTCGAAATTGTTAGTTACTGCAGTAAGCTTAAAGGCTTCTACACACCGATACGGATACGGTGACGGTGGCGATCAAATGTAACTCATTATTTAGATCTGTGTGTTGAGACTGGCGCGGCCTGGTGTTCAATTTTGCAACAATCACAGCGCGGTGGCGATCAGAACGCGTCTTGTTTGGTTTGCCAGCTGATCGCGATACGACTTTTTCAAACAGGAAACGTATTGAATATGTAAAAGTGCACAACTTTTTGTATGATTTATCCAATCCCAAATATAAAATTACTAAAAAGAATAATAATATTATGGAATGCTATTATCGCCTCCCTAAATGTAAGTGTGAGGGTAAAGTGTTAAAGTTGTAAGTGTAAGTGTGTTAGACTTGAGTACCGCGAGGGACGTCTAAATCCTCTCAATAGGTGCAGCCAGTCTGCACCCCCGTGCGGGGTATTGCGTATACTATGACAGATGTAGTTTAACTTATAAATATAATACCTATAACTTATGAATTTTCTAAAATAATTTACGACTAATAAAAAAGGTTTAACTTTATTAAATTTAAAGTATTTTTTGACGTTGCACCTGTAGGCTATTACAGTTTTTCTCTTCAATTAATTTTTTTTTTACTGACTTGTTTTGAGGTTACGATACGATGTTTTTTTACAGTTTTATTGTTGAATTTGTGATTACTGATTAAACTATTTTTGTTAAATAGTAAACAGACAATTAGTAAGGCGTTTGTGAGAATTCTTCTTTTTCAAATAAACTTTATTTATTTAAACTTTATAACCTTTACAGTAGGTTTGTTGTATTTGTGTTCAAACTGATTTACATCCACCCTTATCGGTATATGGGAGCCTTAACACCGATATCTCCTACTCATTAGTCCAATGGACAATAAGAATACATATTATTAAGTGTATGCACTTTTTTAAATTCAAAAATTATTTAGCATTTACTTTGACAATGATGTTTTCAGCATGTTCAGTAGACATTTTGTTTATTTATCTTGCACTAAAGCAAACAGTAAAGCTACATCACTGATCAATGATAAAATGGCAAATCCGTTACAAATCCAATGATATTAGTAAAACCTATTCATAGATTAACTGTTTGATTCGCTTCGTTTATGAACAGCCTATAAAATAACAATTTCCAATAATTCGTACAAGGTTTGTGTGAACGCATATTTTATCATGTTTCGGTAAATAATTCCGTAATGCACAGTTGGAATTGATGGCGGTTGGTATTGTGAAATGAAGGTCGTTTTTGCCTCGAATACGTAATGTAAAAATTGTTCTGTTTTTTCAATTAATCCCTTATAGAAATACATTCATTTTATGTATACAATTTTTTTCGTATATTTTTAGTAAAAAAACAGCAATTAAAGCTACTATTATGGGTTTATAAGTTTCGTAGGTTTTATTGTAAGTTTAAGAAGGTATACGTTACGCATAGGTAAATTTTTTCTTCCCCAAATATCAGTTGGCAACACTGTTATCTTTGTTGACTAGTCATATGTTATTGTGATGTACTAGTTCTATTTAGGGATGGGAACTTCTGCTATTTTAAAAAAATATCAACGAACTGTTGGAAAAAAATAACTGTTTGGAAAAACAGTTTGAAAAAACAGGTTTAGGAAAATGAAACTCGAAGTTGTATTAGCAGCTAAAACATAAGCACAAACGATCAGTTTTCTAAGACTACTTTTTCATTCCCATTACCACCATGTCCTTAACTGTTTTTGGGTGTAAAACATTTAGAAAAAAATAATTAAATGTAGTAATAATTAATTACATTCTCAAAACGTAATATATATGTATGCCATTTTACATTTACAAAATGCAATGAATTTCTAATAGAAGCATTATTTTTTTTACTTAAAAATTAAATAGCCTTTGCATATTTACTGAAATGCAAACAATTTAGAATATTTTTAGTTGATTAAAAAATATTGATGATTGATAATAAATATAAAAAATACGTTTAAATAAAATTAGGTTATGTATTTACAAATTAGGTTATCTATTAAAATTAGGTTATGTGAGATGTTACTGACATATTTTTATTTGGGAGAAAGTAGGTTTTCATTTTTCAACACTGAAAAAAGTAACGTTAATATGTAAAATATAGTAATAAGAACATAGGCCAAATATGTTTAAATAAAATTGGCTCTATATAGTTACAAAATTATAGGTTATTAACATTTGGTTATTACAGGTTAATGATAGGTTATTAACCTAAAATAACCTAAAATTATTCAAGATATATACAAGAGTAGATATTGTGAATTTTAAAAAGTCCACACATCCAATAAATAATTAAAAACTATGCACTTAATTCTAAAAACATAAAAAAAGTAAAAGAAAACTTTCAAAATTGTCCACTAAATATTTTTAAATTTCTAAACACAAAGGAAACTACGGAGAAAAACTAATATATAACACAATTATGGCTGTTTTTACAGTTTAAAAAATGTTTGAACAACAAATTTTACATTTAAAACTTTCAAACAACTCGTTGGAAAAATAGAGATAAACTTTGACAACGCCCAAACAGTTCTTACTTCACTACGTTCCAACAAGAAATAGAGGGAAAAAGTATAGCAAATAGCAAGTTAAAGAAAAGGTGTTTGTACTGTTGTCAACAGTTTAACAGGAAAATAACAAGAAAAATGTTTTAGCGTTTGCGACAACTTTCGAATATAACGTAGGTGTTGGGGAAGTCCAAACTGTTGTTCCTTGTTTAACAAATAACGATCCAGTTCAATTCTAACTGTTAGTTTCCGTTTGACAAAGCAGTTTGTTTTTCGTAAATAGAATAACAGTTAGTTTTAACAGTTTGGAGTTTTCTTACCCATCTCTAGTTCTATTCCAGTATCCATTTGTCTTTATAGTGTGTGTATATTTTCAACTATATTTTTTCCAAGGATGAGCGTGTGTTTATTATTGAGACTTATTGCGCGATAAAAAACTTTGTAAAAGACGAGTTCCAGTTACGATTTCCCAATTCTTCAGTATCTAACAAGTCAAAATATCCCGTCTGATTAATATATTCTGTGAGACTGGCAGTGTACATGATCGGAAAAGCACAAGTCGACCATCACTTTTAATAGTGGAAGTTGTGGAATATGTGAATGAACGTTTGAATCGCTGACCCAACGAAGAAGTTAGAAAGTTATCTTCACAGGCTGGACTTTTACTATCTCCGCTTTTAGGGCTACTAAAAAATTGAAACTGCGTGCTCACCGCATCGGTGTAGTTCATGAACTGAAAGGAGTTGACCACGAAAAACGTCAACAGTATTGTCGCTGGATGACAACGTTGTTGAGATGTTGGATCGTGTTTATTTTAGTAACGAGTCATGGTCTCACTTGGTTGGTCACATTAACAGCCAACACTGCGAAATATGGAGCGCTGAAATCCTCACTCGTTTCGCGAACGACCACTGCACGCACGTAAAATTTGTGTTTGGTGTGCGACTCCCGGAGTCGTGTTATAGAGCCTTTATTGTTTGACAGATCTGTAGATGGTGTGATTTATCGTAACTACGGATTTACACAAACAACATTGCTAGATTTACACAAACAACATTGCTAGATTTACACAAACAACATTGCTAGATTTACACAAACAACATTGCTAGATTTACACAAACAACATTGCTAGATTTACACAAACAACATTGCTAGATTTACACAAACAACATTGCTGGTTTCTGCGGGATAACGCAACCATACTTTTAATGAAAAGCAGGATATGTTACGGGAATTTTTTGGCAACGTGTGATACCAAAGGGATTGTGGCATCCAATATCCCCAGATCGTACTCCTGCAGCCTTTTTCCTTCGGGGGTATTAAAAAGTAAGATTTTTAAAAAAACAATCCTCATACGCTTGACGAATTGAAGGATAACATTGAGAGTGTGATTTCAAACATTACTGAGCAAACACTAGGAAAAATGTCCGAACCTGCTTTGCAAACGGAGGAAATCATTGTGAACATTTATTGTAAAAGTTTAATGGTAATATTGTATGATTTTTTAATGTTACATTAAAAAATGTTACATAATGTTACATTATTTTTTAAATTTTAATGTAATAAAATCACGCCATCAAAAATAGGGTTGCGGTCTTTTTGAAACACCTTTAGTAGGACTCGGACACGAGACCTTTAAGTAGCAAATATGAGAATGTTTACGTGTTCAGTGTTCAGCTTCTATAAGAATGGAATTTTCAATGTTTTTATTTTATAATAAAAAAATATTAAAATTGGTGTAGCAATAATGAAAATATAGTTCATTTTGTAAAGAGATTGGCAAGAAGAGTAATGGAGATAGTTAAAATGTTTAATTTTATTTAAAAAAAACATTAGATAGCTAGCTAACATGTATGCTAGTTTACATGTCTGTAGAACACGGTGTATCTAATTGTGTGTGTGTGTGTGTGTGTGTGTGTGTGTGTGTGTGTGTGTGTGTGTTCGATTCTTGACGCTAAATTGATTTTGGAAATAGCTTGATACAATTCGTTACTCAGCAGAATCTCTCCAACCGTTTAAAATTACATTTGTCCATTTAAAAACATTAAAAAAATGTGTTTTCGCATACTTGTCCTCACATACTTTTCAAAAAAACTGGTTTTATCACTGTAATAAACACTAATATCTGTATAAAATTTTCAATTACAATTTTCAAATTGAAAACACCAAAAATGAACCTGACGGTGGTTAGTTCTTGTTTTCATAATTTTAATGTAATTTAAAATTAAAAATTCGAATATAGTCTGGGTGTTTACCGGGTCGATAGTTTACCGGGTAATAGTGCAAACCAACCGGAAGTGAGGTATGGTTTACGGGAAAATTGTGGACTTGATTTGCAGGCGTAGACTATTTGAAAGCCGGGAGAGACGATCGGGAATTTAGCGTGAATGTTTTTCGGTGTTAGTAAGCGGAGTTGTGTAACTCAGTTCCTATGTTATCATAGGCTATGCCTTAGTTCCTATGTTGTCATAGGCGATGCCACAAACACTTGGACATTTTAATATAAGCTTACTAAGCACAGAAATGTTATAATATTAGCTAATTAAACACTTTAATATTTTCATATTATAAACTCAATGAACACTGAAACGTTTTTATACAAGCTAATTAAACACTTTAATATTTTCATATTATGAGCTCAATGAACACTGAAACGTTTTCATACAAGCTAATTAAACACTTTAATATTTTCATATTATGAGCTCAATGAACACTGAAACGTTTTCATACAAGCTAATTAAACACTTTAATATTTTCATATTATGAGCTCAATGAACACTGAAACGTTTTCATACAAACTAATTAACACTTTAATATTTTCATATTATAAACTCAATGAACACTGAAACGTTTTCATACAAGCTAATTAAACACCTTAATATTTTCATATTGTAAGCTCAATAAACACTGAAACGTTCTCATATAATCATTTTAATATTCTCATATTATAAGCTCAATGAACACTGAAACGTTCTAATAAAATCATTTTAATATTCTCATATTATAAACTCAATGAACACTGAAACGTTCACATACAAGCTAATTAAACACTTTAATATTATCATATTATAAGCTCAATGAACACTGAAACGTTCTAATAAAATCATTTTAATATTCTCATATTATAAACTCAATGAACACTGAAACGTTCACATACAAGCTAATTAAACACTTTAATATTATCATATTATAAACTCAATGAACACTGAAATGTTCTCATACAAGCTAATTAAACACTTTAAGATTTTCATATTATAAACTCAATGAACACTGAAATGTTCTCATACAAGCTAATTAAACACTTTAACATTCTCATATTATAACCTCAATGAACACTGAAACGTTCTAATAAAATCATTTTAATATTCTCATATTATAAACTCAATGAACACTGAAACGTTCACATACAAGCTAATTAAACACTTTAATATTATCATATTATAAACTCAATGAACACTGAAATGTTCTCATACAAGCTAATTAAACACTTTAACATTCTCATATTATAACCTCAATGAACACTGAAACGTTCTAATAAAATCATTTTAATATTCTCATATTATAAACTCAATGAACACTGAAACGTTCACATACAAGCTAATTAAACACTTTAATATTATCATATTATAAACTCAATGAACACTGAAATGTTCTCATACAAGCTAATTAAACACTTTAACATTCTCATATTATAACCTCAATGAACACTGAAACGTTCTAATAAAATCATTTTAATATTCTCATATTATAAACTCAATGAACACTGAAACGTTCACATACAAGCTAATTAAACACTTTAAGATTCTCATATTATAAACTCAATGTATACTGAAATGTTCTCATAAAAGCTAATTAAACACTTTAATATTCTCATATTATAAACTCAATGAACACTGAAACGTTCACATACAAGCTAATTAAACACTTTAATATTATCATATTATAAACTCAATGAACACTGAAATGTTCTCATACAAGCTAATTAAACACTTTAACATTCTCATATTATAACCTCAATGAACACTGAAACGTTCTAATAAAATCATTTTAATATTCTCATATTATAAACTCAATGAACACTGAAACGTTCACATACAAGCTAATTAAACACTTTAAGATTCTCATATTATAAACTCAATGTATACTGAAATGTTCTCATAAAAGCTAATTAAACACTTTAATATTCTCATATTGTAAGCTCAATGGACACTGCGACAGTTTTATAATTTATAATTTATAAACTTACTGAATATTTAACTACAGGATTATCAAAATAATCTTACTGAATACTGAGACAGTCTCATAATAAATATGTTTACTGGATATTGAAAAATTCTCATATAAACTCATTTAACACTGATATCAGCTTTCATCAGCACATTATGAGGAATACTGGTTAAAAAGGATTGTTGTTGAATTGGTTTGAAAGGTCAGATTGTATCAAGAAAATTGTAGTATGTAAACAGAGCCTGATGAGGTTTGATAAGGTTTGACGAGGTTGGAGATTGAATGAGATCTGAAACGAGAAGTTGGAGCTTGTAAAGCAACTTCCAATAAATCGTCCAATCTTCAGTTCACCGCTTCTAGCCGTGTGCATTACGCCTTTTTAACGGTACGTTATTTATTAAGTGTGTTTTTCGCTGTGCATTTTTGTATTTTTCTTTCGTTTTAATTTACAATGTCGTCAAAACGAAACTCAAGGCATATTTTTTAGTAAATTGATAGAATTATATAAAAATAAATAGACATAGTGCCAATACACGGGAAATGATCCCGGCGACCTGTATATGTTACTATTTGAAGGCGCTATAATTGTCGCGGAAGTTTAGGTTTTTATAACTAAATACTGTTAATAAATTGTAATTGAAGAAATGTAAGTAAGGTTGTTTATTTTAATTTGATACTTTTATGTATTACATATATGAAAAATAACAATTTATAAATTTATATAATATTTGAATGGAAAGCGTTGTATAACTGTTTTCTGATATATTTATTGTATTGATATATATATATATATATATATATATATATATATATATATATATTTGATTTGATATATATATAAATATATAATATAATATATATTTTATTGATTTTTTTATATATATATATATATATATATATATATATATATATCAAATCAACAACGTCGTGGATCGAACAAGTCAGAATAGACCTATATGACGCAGAAATAGACTCAACAGATTTTGAATACAGGCACGCATACAGGAGAAAGATGCTCGGTTGGAAGGTCCCAGAGAATGAAATCCCAATGAGAGCAGGGGTAAAATGGACGGAGGAGCGGAAGAGGATCCATGGGGACAGGATGAGGGAGGTGTGGAGGATTAGAAGGAACAAGACATGATTCGGAGTGATTTGCGTGATCCAACAGGGTCTATACGCAAATAATAATAATAATAATAATAATAATAATAATAATAATAATAATAATAATAATAATAATAATAATAATAATATATATATATATATATATATATATATATATATATATATATATATATATATATATATATATTGTGCATGTGGTGGATATTAGCATATTCCCATAGCCATAAACTTTGAGCTCTGTAAATTATGTATAAAAAAAGTTCTAAAGAAGAATATCAAATGCATTGCTGATTACTATTGTAAGCTTAAGTAAGTCTACAAAATCAAGAGCGCCTTCAAAGTTACGTGATACCGCGTCTTTGCATGTCAGTATTGTTGGCTGACTTACACAGGCTCATGGCTAACCTTATCTCTCGCGCACAGTAGTGCCAGGAAAATAACGCTTCACGCAACTGTCTCGAAAAGGCAATAGAAATAAATTTCCAACTTTATTCTCCCTTTAAAATCTTTTTTCACCATCATAATCAGCCTTAAAATCTGCTTAAATCAAAGATAAATTTACATTGAAAATATGATAGTGGATAGCGTACTATGCTTTCATCCCAAGGACCCGGGTTCGATTCCCGGCGAGGGCTTGGCATTTTCATACGCTATAAATCATCCCATCGTCTGCATTAGCCCAAGTGTGCACAATAGTCGAACGTTAAACACAAAAAAAAAGAAAAAAAAATGAAAGTCTACCCTGACCGACGTCAATTCGTTTAATTAACTTCAATGGTTTTAAAAATTGAAATAATTACGCAGATTTTAAAGTTGATTACGATCAGTGGTATGATACTGTCAAAAACGTTAAAGGAGTTAAAGAAAGTTAAAGGGTTATAAGATTCAAAATAGCAGCTATTCTTATTTTGAAATTATCGGACGGATTTGGTCGTGTAACAAATGTGTTAAAGCTATTGGTAAAATTAATTTTCGTGCCAAGTTTGAATCAAATCAAAACAAAAAACAAAAATCGGGAACTGCATATAGGAAAATAAATTTGCAGAAGGTTAAAAATACAGAATTATTAGTGATTATTATCCTTAACTTTACTATTTTAATCGTACGTGTACATACAGCGTACATGTAACGACAACAATAATTGTTTTAAAAATATTAAAATCTTGTTAATGTAAAATTATCGTGCGTATAACCATTGTAGATATTTCTAATTTTCAGTAATACTAAGTAATATTTTTGGTGTTTAGTATGCTTCTGTTATTGTTATTAAATAAAACCGATGTTGAAACTTAAAGCCGTCGTACTTAGAACGACTTATTAAAATTGCTTTTCCACATTCTTTGCATCTAGTTTGTAACACTGATGCACTAAGAATTAAAACTTGCTGAACCACAAGACGGAGTAAACATCCCATAAAATTACGTCTCAGAAACTGCATTGGTCATACTTTACCGGCCTGATTAACCGCCTGACATAGAAAATTTAACGCTAGAAAGATTTTTTAATATTTTGTCTGCAAGCGTCTTAATTTATTGCTGAATAAATCTTTCGACATTTATTTTAAATTATTAAAACTGTACTATAGAAGCAAAATGTTTTTAATAGTTTTATTAGGTAACAGACTGTACTAGCTAGTACTAAAATCGAGTTTTTATATGTTTAGAATCAAATCGGAAACGATTTTAAAACGCGAGAGTGATTAAAACACACACACACACACACACACACACACACACATATATATATATATATATATATATATATATATATATATATATTCGTAACGACCCCCTGAAAAAGTGATTTTGAGGTTAGGATTACGCTCTTTTCAAAGTCCCGGTTATAGTTCTTATTTTGCTTTTCAGTATAACGTTTTCAATACAAAATTGGCCAATAACTATACAATTAAATAATGTTATTAAAACTATTGTATAACAAGTTTAACTTGTTTTAAATTTATTATAATCTTGTTAAGAAAGGACTTACTTCCGCCGGCAATGTAAGAACCTAACTGTATTGTTGAGTTATGCTATTGTTGAAAGACGAATTTCGGAACAAAGGTGGCCCCAAAAACACAAACACAATGCAACCTTACGTTACACAATGAACTGCAGAACATTGTACAGATCTGCTACAATGCATTGTGGTTTCAAGCACAGGAAATGTCTGGGGGCGTTGGAACATCATTAAAGCCGATGCTACTTTCTGTAGACTGTAAAGTGTCGCATTGCGTAACGGTGTTATTTTCTAATCAGCTCACACGTTACGTTACATTTTGTGTTACGGTAATTTACATGAAATCTCAACTGTAGGCGAAACATTTTTCTCTGTAAGATTGTTTGAATATGTGTCTCTGTAACATTTTAGGTAATATTCAAACGAAAAAAAACTATATTTTATATATTTTAGAGGTTATGTCCGTGCGTCACTGGTTTCACACGACGCCTATTTGTAAACCATTGCTGTAGGCGTAGTGCGTTATTGGTGGCTCACTGTTATTGATCCGTACACACATAAAATAAAGTTTCAAGTAAAAGATTCCATGAATTTTATGATTTCTTCTTTCATGTCTTAGTGTTACAATTGTCAATAAATAGACTTTATTTTGAACGTATTTTCATTTTAATTTACCAATAAAGGTCACCAAGATAAAAAAAAATCAGTAGACCAAAATATTACTTCTTCTTCTTTATCTTCTTTCGATGAGGCCTACTAGGGATAACGTGACAATTTCAATTCTTCACACTTAGCTGCTTTCTCTCCCGTTCCCTCCTCATCCTTGTAAATATATTACTTCATTATATTTAAAATTAAATTTAAAAATTGAAAGGTGCTTCTAGCATTTGTATTAAATTAAATTTGCTGTCCTTTTAAATTATTTAAAATGTACAACATAATTCTAGGCTTCAAACGTGGGCGTCATTATAGATAAGCTCACATGAAGTAAGAAAGTAAGTGCGTCGCTTGTGGCACGCCGCCTATTTTGAAGACGAGAGTGCGTCGCGGGTGACACACAAACTTTCCAGCAGTTACAGCGTGCGTCATTAGTGACGCACGTTGTCGTGAACGTGTTAAAATAAACATTTATATAAAAAAATATTATTTATATTTTTTTAAATCGAAAATAAGTGCTCAGAAGTGTACTTCTTGTTTAAAAGTCGCAAACAATTAATATAAAACTTAGAGCGATTGGCATTGATTTTTAACCTCCTCAGAAAAAGTTGTAATGGATTTGTTTAAATATCCTCATTCATTTAAACATCAAGAATTCAAACACATTGTGTGGATTACAAAATGTCAGTATGAAAAATACTAAATTAAAAGAGAAATAATTACGGCACGGCTGTCCGCTGACGTAATAGAAGCCACTTCCAAAAGTATTTTTTCTTTATCTTACCCTTTTTAAAATTGTAAAATAATCATAAGCAGCATTAAAATCTGCTTATATGATTTAACTTCCAAATTAAATTGTAAATACGAAAATGAACTCTGACCGCGGTCATGAAATTTTCCAATTTCAACGGATTTAAAATACTAGTATATGCAGATTTTACCGCTGATTAAGAATTATGTTATGTCAAAATTTCAAAGACCGCCATTTTAAAACTGTTCACGAACTTATCCAAGCTACTACCATAATTGCTTTTTGTGCCCAGTTTGAATCAAATTTGATCAAACTTGCGAACCTGAGCGTGCTAACACACACACACACACACACACACACACACACACACACACACACACACACAAAGATTTAAAATGCATTTCAAGGCTTAGGGGCTGGGTATTACCATGATGGACGCTCAAATAGCTCATTTTTCCAATGGAAATTCGCTAATAATAGCAATTTTGCTGACATGACGGGAGCAAATTTTTAACATTGATAGGTAACGAATTTGTCTAAGCTATTAACAAAATACACATTTTGTGTTAAATTAAAATCAAACCTTCATAAATTTGTATGTTAAACTTTCAAATTACGTTGAAAATATGAAACAAAGATTTCGTTTGCTGTCAAATTCGTTTTTCCAATATCAGTGTATTTTGAAAAGAATAAAACGATAATTGATCCTGTTCATAACGTTTATTATGATGGTGAAATCAGATTTCCAAAATGAAACGAGATTAAAAATTTATGATTTAAAAAAACAATTTGAAGTGGATACCACTTTAAAAATATTGAACTGATTTGGCTAGGTTCTTTCTCTTCGAGAGTACCTTTTGAAATGGGCACAAAACTTTAAATTGCAGACCTTTAGGTAGCTTTATTCAAGATTATTTAACCGATTTTATTAGTTCTGAAACTACAAAACAAAAATTTTTGACAAACTGAAAAACTACCACAAACATACATCCATAAACATGTGGATTTCATATTACACGCCACGTCCTTATGAATTCTGATTTAGTTAGTTATTGTAAAAATATACACAAAGAAAAGATAGGGTGTACGTAGCTATCCAAAATATTCTGTTTCTATTCTATTTACAATAAATAAATAAATGAACTAGCAAACGAACAAACAAATAAATAGAGATTGTGTCACTTCGAAGTGATTATATGTTAATGATCCTGTTTACACAGGTATCCAGGATCGACTTTAAATGAGGTTGATTGCATTTACTTGCCCCTCGTTCGTCAATTTTTCGTTACGTAACTTTTCATTTAATTTCACTACACCACAAAAACTGTCGGATATAAAGAAGAGACCACTTCATGAACAGAAATGTAAAAACATAATAATAATAATGCAACTTATTAAAAATTGACTCACATTTTGTATCCTACTGCATTCAGTTTGGGTAAGTAACTGATACAATCTTCGTAGACAATAACTTTCTAAGTCTTTGTCACGAATATAGTGACATAGAATACAAAAGCACAGAACATAATGGTTGAGAATGTTGTGGGTACACAAGAGTTTATAGTCTGTTTCTAACTGCTCCTCAATACTAAAGATGTTAAAACAGACTATAGTGGTACAGAATACAATGGCAGATGAATATCACTGCAATAGAGTGGGACACGAATATAGTGTATAAATTGTAATAGAAGACATTCTAGTAGCATGAAAATATTCTTGTACGCTAATGTTTGGGCACAGAATGTAATAACACATGAATATCACTGCATAAAATGAATATCACTGCATAAAGTGGGACACGAATATAGTGTATAAATTGTAATAGAAGACATTCTAGTAGCATGAAAATATTCTTGTACGCTAATGTTTGGGCACAGAATGTAATAACACATGAATATCACTGCATAAAGTGGGACACGAATATAGTGTATAAATTGTAATAGAAGACATTCTAGTAGCATAAAAATGTTCTTGTACACTAATGTTTGGGCACAGAATGTAATAACACATGAATATCACTGCATAAAGTGGGACACGAATATAGTGTATAAATTGTAATAGAAGACATTCTAGTAGCATAAAAATGTTCTTGTACACTAATGTTTGGGCACAGAATGTAATAACACATAAATATCACTGCAATAGAGTGGGACACGAATATAGTGTATAAATTGTAATAGAAGACTTTCTAGTAGCATAAAAATGTTTTGATACACTAATTTTGGGCACAGAATGTAATGGCACATGAAAATCACTGCAATAGAGTGGGACGAGAATATAGTGTATAAATTGTAATAGAAGACATTCTAGTAGCATAGAAATGTTCTTGTACACTAATGTTTGGGCACAGAATGTAATAACACATGAATATCACTGCATAAAGTGGGACACGAATATAGTGTATAAATTGTAATAGAAGACATTCTAGTAGCATAAAAATGTTCTTGTACACTAATGTTTGGGCACAGAATGTAATAACACATGAATATCACTGCATAAAGTGGGACACGAATATAGTGTATAAATTGTAATAGAAGACATTCTAGTAGCATAAAAATGTTTTGATACACTGATTTTGGGCACAGAATGTAATGGCACATGAATATCACTGCAATAGAGTGGGACGAGAATATAGTGTATAAATTGTAATAGAAGACATTCTAGTAGCATAGAAATGTTCTTGTACACTAATGTTTGGGCACAGAATGTAATAACACATGAATATCACTGCATAAAGTGGGACACGAATATAGTGTATAAATTGTAATAGAAGACATTCTAGTAGCATAAAAATGTTCTTGTACACTAATGTTTGGGCACAGAATGTAATAACATATGAATATCACTGCAATAGAGTGGGACACGAATATAGTGTATAAATTGTAATAGAAGACATTCTAGTAGCATAAAAATGTTTTGATACACTAATTTTGGGCACAGAATGTAATGGCACATGAATATCACTGCAATAGAGTGGGATACGAATATAGTGTATAAATTGTAATAAAAGACAATCTAGTAGCATAAAAATGTTCTTGTACACTAATGTTTGGGTACAGAATGTAATGGCAACAGTGTTGTAGTGACACATGCATATTACTGCATAAACTAAGACACGAATATAGTGAAAGTCTAATGCGGTTTTACTAGAATTTAGTGGTACAAACTGTAATAGAAAAGAATCTAGTACCACCAAATGAACTGGTACAGAATGTAGTTCACAGAATGTAGATCACGTGTCACATAAAAACTCGTACGGTATTACATAAATGTAGTGATACAAAATGTAGCAGCATACAATGTAATGATACACGAATATTATTGTGGCAGAGAATGTAATGCCACGTAAATGCAATGGCGCATAATGTAATGGCTCGTAATGTATTGTCACATGAATATAGTGGTAAAAGGATATAATATCAATCAAATTTATTGACACAGATTGTCTGATTAAAATGTAATTATTAAATATGCATTGAAACAGCTAACGCCGCTTTCGCTTCATTTCTATAATTGAAATAAAAATATTAAACTTGGAAACTCTAAGAGCAATAATCGTAAACCCCAACATATCGGTACATTCACATACCTCCACTTCATTAATTGAAACTTACGTTGCATTCTGTATTCAATCTTTACTTCAATTCCCCCTTTTATACAGATTTTAATTAAAAAACACGATGATGTTTTTTTTGGTATTTTTTGGTTGTCGAATTTATTAATATTTTAGCCGACACCCTCAGGCTGAATAACGTCAGAAAAAATTTTCAATTTACTTGTATACGATTATTTTACTAATTAAAATACAAGCCTATTAGTTTTATATTTTCATTTGATGTTATTAATAAAACAAAATTAAACTGGAAATAAATAATATTAAACAATTAATATTAATTGTATTAACGATAAAAGGGCGATATTGTGGTGTGTCCTAATAACTATTTGCAATCGACAGATTTCTGAAAAATAAAATATTATTTTGTATTCAACTCGGAAACATGAAAAATAAAGGCGACTGGTCACAAATGTACAAAAAATTAAAAAACCGAATTGTTTTTAATAGAGTTTTTAGGAGGAATAATTTATTTAAGCAAAATAAATAAATAACAAAGTAAATAATATAAATGGTGAACAGAATTTTCACGAAAGAAAAGTATTATGAGAACAAAAATTCTGTTGACCTTTCGAGCAAGTAAATGCCAATTACTTCAATATTATTAAATGCAAACTAAACGGCATAAACTAAAAACATAGACTTTAGTTTAAAACCATGAATATATTTTCTTTTTATTTATAAGAGAACAATATTTCTATTATAAACACCATTATCACGTCAGTGACCTCTTCATGTTTCTTCTAAATACATGTTTAGACGAAGCATTTGTTCTGACAATACCATCTCCTCAGTGACCTCTTCATGTTTCTTCTAAATGCATGTTTAGACGAAGCAACTGTTCTGAAAAAATCATCATCTTCTCAATGACCTCTTCACGTTTGTTTTACATACATGTTTAGACGAAGCATTTGTCCTGAAAGAATCATTCTTCTCAGTGACCTCTTCACGTTTGTTTTACATATGTGTTTAGACGAAGCATTTGTCCTGAAAAAAATCATTATCTCCTCAGTGACCTCTTCACGTTTGTTTTACATACATGTTTAGACGAAGCATTTGTTCTGACAAAACCATCATCTCCTCAGTGTTCGCCTACGTTTTATCTGTATATGCTTAAACGATTCACTTCTGACTTTAAATCATCAATTCCACTGTAACCTCCCATCCACTGTAACTTCTTCTGCCTACAGGCATAAAACTTTAGACGTTCTGATTTATAATCACTGCATTTTCATGGGTTCTTCAATTTTCTTCTAATTTGAGAATTAGACGAAATATTTTCTGACCTAAATCATCATATTTTTCGTATCATATGCTTCTTCTGTTTAGAAGTTTAGTCGATACCATCTGACTTGAAATCATGTGTTAATTTTCTTTTAATTACTGAAGTTGGTAGACCTTTTCAGCAAGTCGAGCCCTAAAAGGCAATTGCGGGCATGTCAGCGGGTTAGGCTTTGAACAAAGTTAAATTTGTGGCCTAAAACCGATACAAAGTTAAGCCAACTTTCTGTATATCTGGAACGGCTGGTTTGATTTTAAATCTGTTAAGGCTATTTTCTTCGGTAGTTGTTCTGATTTGCTTTTACATTTAGCTTTTGCATTTTTATTGTTTGATTATTTTATTACTTGATTCTAATTAACATTTGTACTTCACTTAAGGCTGATTCTTGTCACACTTACATTATATTAAAATTAAAATTTGGTTGACAAGCTTTTAAAATAGATTTCTTTAAAATGTTTTTTTAAAAATATTTTTTTAAAATGTTTATATTTCAATATATTTATATAATTAATTTTAATTACACGATACTTGAGTTGCTTTATTAGTTACGAATTACTTAATTCTATATATTAATTTACTCTTAACCTTCTTCAGTTTTGATACTGTTTGTTAAAAATATTGTCAGCAGTTTTAATCAAATTGTTAGTGATGATTTTGCTGCAGTATTTTAAACCTATTGATAAATTTTTTTTAACAGTATATACTAATAGTTTTATTTTGTTTCATATTACGTTATATAACTTAAATTAGTTTATTATATAATTTATATTAATTACATTTTAAACGCTAATATATTATAACATTTAAACGTTTTATATTAACGTTAATATTAAGGAACATAATTAACGTTATTTAACGTACGTCTCCTTAACGTTATATATTAAAGAACACTATTGACGTTATACTTAATGTACGTTTCCTTAACGTTATACATTAAGGAACATAATTGACGTTATATTTCACGTACGTCTCCTTAACGTTATATATTAAGGAACATAATTGACGTTATACTTAACATACGTCTCCTTAACGTTATATATTAAGGAACATAATTGACGTTATACTTAACATAGGTCTCCTTAACGTTATATATTAAGGAACATAATTGACGTTATACGTAACATACGTCTCCTTAACGTTATACATTAAGGAACATAATTGACGTTATATAAAGAGGTATATATAAATATTAACACGATATTTATGGTGGATTTCTTAAAGGTATTTATAAATAGTAACACGATATTTATGGTGGACTTCTTAGAGGTATATATAAATAGTAACACGTATTTATGGTGGATTTCTTAAAGGTATTTATAAATAGTAACACGATATTTATGGTGGATTTCTTAAAGGTATTTATAAATAGTAACACGATATTTATGGTGGACTTCTTAAAGGTATTTATAAATAGTAACACGATATTTATGGTGGACTTCTTGAAGGTATTTATAAATAGTAACACGATATTTATAGTGAATTTCTTAGACGTATTATATAAATATTATATAAATATTTCTTAGAGGTATTATACAAATAGTAACATGATATTTATGGTGAATTTCTTAGAGGTATTTATAAATAGTAACACAATATTTATAGTGAATTTCTTAGAGGTATTTCTAAATAGTAATACGGTATTTATTGTGAATTTCTTATAGGTATTTATTTATAGGAACACGATATTTATAAAAGCAAAATAATAATTATTTCAAGATACTATCGACCAAAAATTATATAAATAAAACTAACAGCAATACTAGTAGCCTACCTCGTAAATTTGTTAAAACTTACAGACAGTTTGAAATCAAATTATAAATGATTCGTATTTTATCGTCCTGAAGTTTTTGAAGTGCAAACTTCGAGGAGACCATATCAACGCGCTGTTCCACATTTAGCGATGCTACAAGTAATAAATTGAGTTATGGTTAATAATTACTCGAAGAAAGAGAAAATCTTGGTTTATGATTTAATAAAATCTCAGAACCCCGCCTGCTTCGGTCTGTATTGATCAGCGGAGAACTGTTTGCTCTTGAACTAATTAAGAAAAGAAATATTAAGGAGAGTAATTCAATTAGATGCTTTAACAATTATGAGAACTACCTGCTTATTAGATTTTATGCTTGAGAACCGAACAAGATTTTTGAAACTCTACTTAAAGTTTTGAAAAGATTTGCAAAGTACGTTTTGAAAAATCACTAAAATTTCTTCTTTTCTTAATAAGAATAATTGAATGTAATTTGTTCATAACAACCGCATTAATAGTTGATTTAAATATAACATTCGACAAAGATATATACAGCATATGGTTTGAAAGATGTGACTTCAACATTCGTTAGACACAGTTGTTTATAGTAGAAACACTATCACTGTTCCGACGCGTTTTGTCAAAGTCGCATCTGGGCATCTTCGAGGTTGTTCTCGCTTCAAGTCTGAACTTTAACCAGCCTTTTATAACACCGTATGACGAAAATAGAAATGGAGTAGATCTATCCTCCAGTAAAGCCCTGCTGTTTAGGCTCAATTAAATTGACAAAGGCCTTAGCACAATTACACCCAGTTCCAACACAATTAAGGACAGTCCTCCAAACGGGAGGTAAATTACGGGCGTCGTCCTTGCAATTTAATTTACTCAGTTTCTCTAATCCAGTCCACTTAATGTTGGGCCAATAGACAGAACTGGCTGGTGAAAATTTCCTTCAAGTCGTCTTCAGATTTGTAGCGAGAACCACCTCGAATATTTTGGCGGAAGTGGGAACAATGTTCTTCTAGAAACAATTGCGTCGGTCACGTATACACTGGTTTTCAGTGTGATTCACACACACACACACACACACACACACACACACACACACACACACACACACACACACACACACACACACACACACACACACACACACACATATATATATATATAATTAAATATATAACGTAACCAATTAAATTAACTTAATGCCTTATTGCATGAACAAGATAAATTTATTTTCAGGACCTCTGATAAGTTCAAATATTACTAATTTTAATTGATTAAATTTAACCGTTTTGTTAAGTCAAAATTACTGCGGTTCAAGTTGTTCAGCAAGATGATTAATCATATCACCTCATTCCGCCTAACTGACTCAATCGTGTTTAAAAACTCAATTTATCAAACTTTATTTCTGAGCGGATCAATACCACGATGATGTAACCTTCACCCGTCCTCTCTGTTCATAAACTACTTTACTATCACATATTTGAAAGTAACTTATATTTGAACTTATTACTTAAATTATACTTGCATATGAGTTATAAAGTTTTATTTGTTTTGTGGAGAAATGTAATTTTCTCCGCAAAAATTCTACTATAGATCTGATTCACCGCATCATCAACATAATTGAAAAAGCTCTTGAAGAGAAGAAAATATCTTCAGCTGTTTTTCTTGACGTCGCCCAGGCCTTTGGTAAGGTTTGGCACGAGGGGCTTGAATATAAACTACGCAGGGACCTACCAACTCAGTACTTTGAGTTATTACAATCATATATTAAAGGAAGGTACTTTCGGGTTCGTCATGGCTCTGAGTACTCAGAATTAAAGAGGATAACAGCAGGTGTACCGCAAGGTAGTGTGCTTGGACCTGTACTCTATTTGTTGTATACACGAGATATTCCAGAGGTTGCTGATTCAATTGTTGCCACATTTACTAATGACACCGCTATCCTTGCTGTTGAGGCTTGTGTTGAAAGGCCACGAATAAACTACAAGGTGCAATGGATAGGATAAGTACCTGGACAAAGTGCTGGCGAGTTAAACTGAATGAGACAAAATCAATGAATATAAACTTTACCAATAGGAAGATAGCCACCCATCCATTGTTTATCAATTCTCAAGCTGTTCCTTACTCCAGTAATGCCAAATACTTTGGGATGATCCCGGATACAAAGCATAAGTGGAAAGGCCATGTAAAGAAAAAGGTTGAAGAGCTTAGAATAAAATATAGAAAACTTTACTGGCTGCTTGGACGTAACTCTGAGCTTTCAGTGTAGAATAAAATTTTAATATATAAACAAATATTGAAACCAATATGGACTTGCAATAACGGCTTGCAATTGTGGGGTTGTACAAAACCTTCGAATATAAAAATAATTCAAAATTTCCAAAACAAAGTCTTGCGAGGAATAGTCAATGCCTCATGGTATATTCGTAACAATGATTTACATCGGGACTTGGACATCAGGCTTGTCACAGATGAAGTTAAAAAATGTGCAATTAGTCATAATCTACGGCTTCTTACGCATGCAAATTGTGAGATGGAGGCAGTAAGGAAAGTGGCCGGCAACGTTCGCCGCCTCAAGAGGACTAAACCTCATGAACTGCTCCACTGATGTGAAGGAAGTTATTAATGTAATAGCTATCCTACAAATGTGATTTTGTTGTAGATGTAAACCATTAGTCGATCTTGTAAAGATTGGTTATGAGTATTAAATAAATGAAAAAAACTAGTTTCTAAAATTAAAACTATTTAAAAAGTTTATAAAAATCAGTATTTTCCATTATTCATAAGTTGATAACGCGTGGTACAATGGTTTTCGTCTGTGACTGTTGAAGTCTGCAGGTGAAATAGAAGAAGTCCGGGCGATTATCAGGTCGACAGCGGGTTGGTGAGGCACTCTTCCGGTTCGGAATGAAGTGAAACTGAAACGTCCGTTTGCTTATATTTGGCCGGATCCCTCATATTTCTTCCCGAGCAAGTTGTGGTGTCTTTTGCTGTTGGTAAGCTGCTGGGTAGTTGTATAGTGGGTGGTCCTCCTCGATGTTCTGCCGAACAACGATTTTCGACCTGTATTTATTCTCGAAATTATGGTGGGCACAATAATTTCTCAGAATTCCATTGTTAAAAGTAAAGAAAGAACCAATCAGAATGAAGCTTTTGTACACAGAAAGTACGATGTGATGCGCCGGCAGTGCCTGGGCATAAGTGGGCATAAGTTTAGCGTAGTATAGATCCGAGATAGGCAAGCACTGTGAACCAATCGGAAGTGAGTTTTGGTTGACGGCAGTGAATTAGGTTTTACAAGATAAAGCAGTTTTCAAGCCGGGAGAGAAGTACGGGGATTTTTAGCTTGGTTATTTTGGTATTAGTAAGCGGAACTAGGTTGTGTAATCAGTTCCTATGTTGTTTAGGCGATGCCATGACTGAACCGCATAAAAACCAAAGTTCGTCCCCCTCCCCTTACTCTAAATACGTTTAGACGTTTTTTATGCTTCTCGTCTTAAATTAGAAATACTAACAAAAACAAAACGAAAATATACACGGTGTTCTTGAATTATTAATCTTGTTTTAAAAGCAATTAACCTTGTTTTAAAGATATACATTTTAAATCGACCTTTCTGAATGGACATTTAAAGTAATATATCCCTTGAGGATAATATAACACAGAAATATATAATGGGCATATTAGCGCAATTAGCAGACCAAATAAGGGAACATTTAAACACCAAAGTGGAAACCAATTAGTTGTTTCTGTACTTTGATGTACGTTTCTGTAAAACAGAAAAATCTTTTAACCACAACTACTCAATGAATTAATAAACCACAATCTCGCTATAGTTTAACCTATAACGAACTTGGCAAAGCAACGTAACTAGTTCTGTGTAAGTTTCTGCATTAAATT
>CM040188.1:34612124-34694624 GCA_022606455.1 Callitettix versicolor | reverse complement strand
TAAAACTACCAAATTATACAAGATCAACAAAACCAATTTAGCTAACATTTTTGCCATATTAAATAAATAACATAATTAACTAACTTCAAAATAAACGAGATTTATTGTATAGGATTAAATCTAGCAAGTCAAAACAAACCACGAGAGCTGGAAAATGTTTAATATAGCATTAAATATATTGTACTATGTGACGTTAATCTCTGGAATAAATTCCACATAAACACTCTAAAATTTGAATAACAAAGCATAAACTCTTTTTCCCTCAACTTTCGATAACTCTTTTTACAGTTAAAATGAAGTAATAACAGTGAATTCGATATGATAGAATTTTCGTTCGATCATACAAGTATTGCCATTTACAGTTACATCCAGATTTTTTTCCAGTAAAAATGAAGTAATAACAGTGAATTCGATATGATAGAATTTTCGTTCGATCATACAAGTAACGCCATTTACAGTTACATCCATGTATTTTTCCAGTAAAAATGAAGTAATAACAGTGAATTCGATATGATAGAATTTTCGTTCGATCATACAAGTATTGCCATTTACAGTTACATCCAGATTTTTTTCCAGTAAAAATGAAGTAATAACAGTGAATTCGATATGATAGAATTTTCGTTCGATCATACAAGTATCGCCAATTACAGTTACATCCAGGTCTTTTTCCAGTAAAAATGAAGTAATAACAGTGAATTCGATATGATAGAATTTTCGTTCGATCATACAAGTATCGCCATTTACAGTTACATCCAGGTCTTTTTCCAGTAAAAATGAAGTAATAACAGTGAATTCGATATGATAGAATTTTCGTTCGATCATACAAGTATCGCCATTTACAGTTACATCCAGGTCTTTTTCCAGTAAAAATGAAGTAATAACAGTGAATTCGATATGATAGAATTTTCGTTCGATCATACAAGTATTGCCATTTACAGTTACATCCAGGTCTTTTTCCAGTAAAAATGAAGTAATAACAGTGAATTCGATATGATAGAATTTTCGTTCGATCATACAAGTATCGCCAATTACAGTTACATCCAGGTCTTTTTCCAGTAAAAATGAAGTAATAACAGTGAATTCGATATGATAGAATTTTCGTTCGATCATACAAGTATCGCCAATTACAGTTACATCCAGGTCTTTTTCCAGTAAAAATGAAGTAATAACAGTGAATTCGATATGATAGAATTTTCGTTCGATCATACAAGTATCGCCAATTACAGTTACATCCAGGTCTTTTTCCAGTAAAAATGAAGTAATAACAGTGAATTCGATATGATAGAATTTTCGTTCGATCATACAAGTATCGCCATTTACAGTTACATCCATGTATTTTTCCAGTAAAAATGAAGTAATAACAGTGAATTCGATATGATAGAATTTTCGTTCGATCATACAAGTATCGCCATTTACAGTTACATCCATGTATTTTTCCAGTAAAAATGAAGTAATAACAGTGAATTCGATATGATAGAATTTTCGTTCGATCATACAAGTATCGCCATTTACAGTTACATCCATGTATTTTTCCAGTAAAAATGAAGTAATAACAGTGAATTCGATATGATAGAATTTCCGTTCGATCATACAAGTATCGCCATTTACAGTTACATCCAGGTATTTTTCCAGTAAAAATGAAGTAATAACAGTGAATTCGATATGATAGAATTTTCGTTCGATCATACAAGTATCGCCAATTACAGTTACATCCAGGTCTTTTCCCAGTAAAAATGAAGTAATAACAGTGAATTCGATATGATAGAATTTTCGTTCGATCATACAAGTATCGCCATTTACAGTTACATCCAGGTCTTTTCCCAGTAAAAATGAAGTAATAACAGTGAATTCGATATGATAGAATTTTCGTTCGATCATACAAGTATCGCCATTTACAGTTACATCCAGGTCTTTTTCCAGTAAAAATGAAGTAATAACAGTGAATTCGATATGATAGAATTTTCGTTCGATCATACAAGTATCGCCAATTACAGTTACATCCAGGTCTTTTTCCAGTAAAAATGAAGTAATAACAGTGAATTCGATATGATAGAATTTTCGTTCGATCATACAAGTATCGCCAATTACAGTTACATCCAGGTCTTTTTCCAGTAAAAATGAAGTAATAACAGTGAATTCGATATGATAGAATTTTCGTTCGATCATACAAGTATCGCCATTTACAGTTACATCCAGGTCTTTTTCCAGTAAAAATGAAGTAATAACAGTGAATTCGATATGATAGAATTTTCGTTCGATCATACAAGTATCGCCATTTACAGTTACATCCATGTATTTTTCCAGTAAAAATGAAGTAATAACAGTGAATTCGATATGATAGAATTTTCGTTCGATCATACAAGTATCGCCATTTACAGTTACATCCATGTATTTTTCCAGTAAAAATGAAGTAATAACAGTGAATTCGATATGATAGAATTTTCGTTCGATCATACAAGTATCGCCATTTACAGTTACATCCAGGTCTTTTTCCAGTAAAAATGAAGTAATAACAGTGAATTCGATATGATAGAATTTTCGTTCGATCATACACGTATCGCCAATTACAGTTACACCCTAATATTAAATGTTCTAAAGTAATAAATTAATGAAAATTAGATTTTTTTTGACTATCTCATTTAAAAGTGTTTAGGCCTAAGGGCGTTTTACCTTTTTGAATTTATATTTTTTTATTCAATACAAAAATATTTTGAACACAAAACGTCCCAACACATAAAAAACATAATTAATACAAGTAATAACGCTTTATTTACTTTAGAAACTGTTTTATTAAGCAAAAGAATTCAAATCTTCTTATTGTATTGGCGTTCAAGTTCTGCAGGTAAGAAGTTAGATTAGTTTTTTTTTGTTTTCATAAGACAAAAGTTGTATTCGGAGAAATTTTATAAAGAGATTTAAGTTAAATTGAAATTAAATTTTCCTTCAGTTTTTTTATATTATTTTATTTCGTTTCAATAGTAAACAATGTTTTGGGGCTATGAGGATTTAAATTAAAAAATTCTTCTGAAAGAACCGTTACGGAAACAATATGAAGTATTTGAGAACAATTTTTATAAATACATGGTGACAAGAACAATACACAATTATTTGCACACAAAAAAACCGGAATCGAAAAATGTAAAAATCCCGAAAAACCTGTTAAAATATCGGTAAAACTTCAGTTGGTGTTTTAAATTTGAAATTTAAAAAATTTTTGGTTCGAGAGTGAATTGAAATAATGGCGGCAAACAGCCTTTTGTCTGACGTGATAGATGCGAATTTCAAAAAGTATTTCTTTTATCTTACCCTTTCAGAAATTATGATTTCACCATCATAACGTGCATATGTTAGTATTTAAATTTTCAGTTTAAATTATAATACGACAAATAAACAATGACTGCCGTAAAAAATCTTTAATTTAAACCAACTTATAAATTACAAATGTCAATTCATCCAGTTTTTAACACTGGACATAGTAGTGAAATAAAATTTTCAAAAAACGTCAAAGTCAAAAAAGTTATTAATTTTTAAAATTTTAGAAATTATCGCCGTTTTGAAACTGTTTAATAAATTTTACTGGTTAACGAATTTTCCAAGATATTTTTGTAATTTCTGTGCCACGTTTGAATCAAATCGGTCCAAAATTGAGAACGTGGACCTTAATTTAACATGACCAAACTTTTAGCAAAATATGATGAACAGGTTTTGAGAAATTAGGCAGATTTCCAAAATTATAAGAATAGCTCTCGAATATGGTGCTATATCGATCAATAAGTGTTTGTTGAAATAGTTGAAGCACTCGGATCAAACCGTTAAATTTCGTTTAGAGAAAATTAATTTTAGATAGTTTTTAAGAGGTTTTTGACAGAAAAATTTGTAAAATGGCGATAAAATATGGGTAAGCTACAACTATATGACAAGCGACTTGTGATTTAAAAAAAATCAATTAATGAGTAGTTAAAAATATTTAACAATATTTTCTACATCCCTTAAGTGGGCGCGCTAGCGGCAAATTGGCAGCAATCTTTTATTTTCCCATCTTGCGGCAGGTTTTCAGGGCTTTGAGTATTTGTTAAGACCACCGTGAGAGACACGAACTGTACAGGCATGACGTCTGCTGCCAAGTTGCCGCGGCGCGCCTAATCGTGCAACTGCTTTCGTAGTGTTATTCTCAATATATTTGTGCATACATAGTCACTTTTACCATTCTTTTTTTTTGTTTTGTGTTTAGTGTTTTAGTTTAGTATTTCTTACCGTGTTTTTTATTCTATTCCAAAAAGAATCTTTGTGTTTCGACAAAGATTCCAAAAATTCTATTCTAAATTTGGATTATAACGCTACAAAATGTGGCGTTGATACTGTCGATCAAATGTGTGCCAGTTACTCGACATCTTGAAGCACGAGACGTTGGACATGGCCCTTTTTTATCGGCATTTAGACATTGCTGGAATAAATGCAAATATAATTTACAAATTCAACCATCTGGATTACCGTGAGCGAAGACGAAACTTTTTGAAAAAATTGGCACAGTTTCATGAGTGGACACTTGAAAGCTAGACAATCCTAACTATTCCAAAAGATTTTCAAGATTTTTTTTGGGAAAATATAAGTTATTTGGAAAATCAACAGGCTCAAGTACCAACACGTAGACATATTTGTAATATTTGCGGACCACACAAAAATAACAGAACCAAAATTATCTGCAAAGATTGTAATAAAAATGTTTTAAGAATCACAGCCAGATGGCAGCTGTTTGCACAAACTGTTTTGCACGAAGCTGAAGCAATGGACGTTGATTCAGATTAAATTTGTAAATATTAATTTTAAAATTTTTGTTTATAAATTAAGTTTCTTGATAAGGGTGACCACTAATAATTCCGTAATATTTGTCATGTATCTTGTATAAAATGAAATCCTTTTTCAGACAGGTGTTTGTATTCATTAACACCTGTTCATTGTCTCTGTATTCATTGTCTCTGTTTCAAATATTAGACCCTCAAATCTTTTTTTAAAAAAAAGCTATTAAAAAGCTTAAAATTAAAATAAATAAATTAGGAAAAAAGTATAATAAAAAATAATGCAATGTGTCCACTTCAAATTAGTTTACATGGGTACAAAAGCGGAATTAGGCATTGCGGCCAAATTGCCACGGCGCGCCCGGTTGTGTGATACACCCAGGCGCGCCCAGCGAAGGGATATTTCGTATAGAGATAATGTATAATACTTAACTATACACTTTGAGCCACTTTTTAATTTTAATGTTGTTACTTTAAGTCCAAAGTACTTATAAGCTACACTATTTATTTAATAACAAATCGGAGGCGGGGAAACAACAAATAGTTTTTACGATCAAATTAACCTAACCAAAGTAACAGCTGTTTGTACTTGTAGCTTAGTTCTTGATGACTGCAGAAGTGCATGCTAATCAAGCAAGTAATGCCAAAGATCAGCAGATTAATAAACTTAAATTTGAAAAAACCGGTTTTGAAACTGTTGAATCGTTTAAATTCTATAAAGTATGGGGAATTAAAAGGTAACTTAGCCGCCTCGGTGGCCTAGTTGATAGCGTACTAGGCTTTCACACAGAGGACCCGGTTTCGATTCCCGGTGAGGGCTTGGCATTTTCATAAATCATCCCATAGTCTGCATTAGCCCAAGTGTGCAGAATAGTCGGTCGTTAAAAAAAAAAAAAAAAAAAAAAAAAAAAAAATAGAAGGTAACTTAATATGTTTAGGTTACGTATAAACTTTTATTGAATGACAAATCAAGCACTGCCGATTTTTCGCTAACTGGTAATGCGTTACTTTAAAATTATGATGCCTTTTCATTGAAAGCCTTTACAGGTCTATAATAATGCAGCAGTGAATCAGTACCTACAAAATAATCTTTCTAAATACTAATCTTTGAAACGTTGTAATTTCAGATCGAACTAACTAAAAAAATCAATGTTTATGCGGTGTAAGTTGTTTTTTCAAAAGTGATTTTTTAATATTTTTTCTTGTATCCAATTAACACATATTCACCTGCGGAGAATATACTTTTTTAATGGTTACTTACAATTTTAGGCTGTTTTTATGTGACAATATTGCTGTTTACATTGCCTGGACCATACTACATTTACTACATCGAGTTACTGCTCACGGGCATTAAATTTATTGCATTGATTTACTGCTCATGCGCGTTTTCAAATTCTGATCGGCATTACTTTATACGAATTACTTTGTTCGTTCTTTTAGTGAAAACGTTGTTAAAATGGCGTCCGCTTAACTAAATATAAACCGTGTCAGTTACATTTTTCAGTATTAAAGATTTTTATCGTTTTAGCAATCAGAATACGTTACTTACTTAGCAATTTTGAGGTTATGTGGCTTAATTTTTATCTTCACGTAATTTTCGCACTTTTTTATTTCTAATTATTATTACTTTTGGGTATGTAATAAAGCATTTCAGCAAAAAAATATCGAAAACAAATTATTCTATGTAATATTTACCTTTTCTAAATTTAGTAAAATAATATTGGCAGTTTTGACAATACCAATATGTCCAGTCCTAAATTTGTCCAAACATTAAGTAGTATAGCCTACCATTAATCCTTTTATTAAAAAAAAATTAAACAGGCCTAAGAAAAAAAATCGAAAACAATCATTAATGAAATAATTTTATTTAATACAGCCTTCGTCATAATAACACCAGCAGATATTCGTAATTAAATTACGACCATATTTAATATAAAATGAGGTTACAAACTGTGACATTATTAGCGGAAAAATTAGATGAAATATTAATCTCACATCCGGTCATCAATTTTAGGCTAAAGTATAATGCAATTAAAAGCGCTCTAATTTATAATGTCATCTTCACCCCAAGTAGCAAATTTCCATTGGAAAATGAGCTATTGGCGGCAAAATGCCTGTAGTCCATCATGGTAAGACTCAATCCAGTACCTTGAAATGAACAATGAACTTTAACTCTATAATTTTTCGAGATAACCTTAAAATTATATATACGCATTACTACATATTGTATATACATTATATATAATGCATATATTTGAAAAAAGGAATATAAAATTACTTTTTTGTACTACAAACAATCTTTTGCAAAAGTTAAAGAAAAATATACACAAATAAATGTTAAAAATATGTGACAGTTCAAGTAAAATAATGGAACCCGTGAATGTTAAAGTGTGATTAAAAAGCATATATAAAATTTAAATCTAATTATTTGAATTTACGAATTGAAAAATTGAATTTAACATTTTAAAAAATTAGAATAATGTACAATTAGTCTGTTAAATATATGTAGCCTATATATGTTTTACAAAACTACCTAATGTTAAGGCCTTTCACCTTAAGGAACCTTAAAATAAATAGATTGTTAAATAACCTTAGTCCTTACCTTATAATATTTATACTCCTAAAGTTTCGTTAAATACTCCTATTTAGTCATTACCTTAAAACAAATAGATATTTAAATACTTTTAGTTAGTCCTTATTTTACAATAAATATCTTCGTAAATACTCCTAATTAGTCATAATTTTGAAATTTTATACTCGTAAATATTTTTATTTAGATCTTACCTTACACCCCGAGCACCCGGGTTCGATTCCCGGCCAGGGCTTGGCATTGTCATACGCTATAAATCATCCCATCGTCTGCGTTAGCCCAAGTGTGCACAATAGTCTGACGTTAAAAAAAAAAAATACAAATAGATTGCTATATACTCCCCCTTAGTCCTCACCTTACAATATAGACGCCTAAAGAAATCGTTAAATACTCCCATTTAGTCCTTACCTTACAATAAATAGACTGGTAATTACTTCTAAATATGCCTTACCTTACAAAAAATATCTTAAATACTCCTAGTTAGTCTTCACCTTGCAATTTTATACTCCTAAATATTAGTTAAATATTTTTATTTAGACCTTATCTTATAATAAATACATAATTAAATACTCCTAGTTAATCTTCACCTTGCAATTTTATACTCCTAAATATTCGTTAAATATTTTTATTTAGACCTTATCTTATAATAAATACATAATTAAATACTCCTAGTTAATCTTCACCTTGCAATTTTATACTCCTAAATATTCGTTAAATATTTTTATTTAGACCTTATCTTATAATAAATACATAATTAAATACTCCTAGTTCATCTTCACCTTGCAATACTCCTAAATATTCGTTAAATATTTTTATTTAGACCTTATCTTATAATAAATACATAATTAAATACTCCTAGTTAATCTTCACCTTGCAATTTTATACTCCTAAATATTCTTATTTAGACATTATCTTATAATAAATACATAATTAAATACTCCTAGTTAGTCTTCACCTTGCAATTTTATACTCCTAAATATTCGTTAAATATTTTTATTTAGACCTTATCTTTTAATAAATACATAATTAAATACTCCTAGTTAGTCTTCACCTTGCAATTTTATACTCCTAAATATTCGTTAAATATTTTTATTTAGACCTTATCTTATAATAAATACATAATTAAATATACTAATATGACGCCTATACTCCTTAAGAGATAGTTACATTTTAGTCCTTACCTTACAATAAATATGTTGTTATTTACTTCTAATTATGCAGTACCTTACAATAAATATCGTTACCTCTAGTTAGTGCTCACCGTACAATATTTAAATTCCTAAAGAGATTGTTAAATACTATTTATTAACGACAAACATATCGTGATATATACTTTTAGTTAGTTTTACAATACAATTAATGTGCTACTAAATATTCCTATTTAAAGTTTTTACCTTACAATAAAAAGATCGTTAAATACTCCCGGTAAGGACTGTACTGCCAATAAATAACTTGTTAAATATTTCCAGTTAATTTTTAATGTACAATTAATAATTAAGCTCAGTTTACTGATGAATAAGAAATTAATTTACCTGACATAAACGTTTGAATTGCATTAGGAGTCCCTCGGAATTACCAGGACATGGTCTGTTAATGGGGTCTCGCTGGATTCTATTACCTTGACAATAGATGTGGGATGAACGAATGAATTTGTAATCTGTATTATCGATTGATTTTAGATTGCTTTCTGTAACTAAGAGCATTAAGAGATGTTGAACACTATTCCTTTTTGTGCGAGTAACACACAATCGAAACTTTAACATTATTTAATCACGGTAAACTTGTGATAAAAACAGTTTAAACAAATTTTCTTTATTTGGTTAAAATAATGAGTTTTTTGGGCTGTTAACAACTGTTTTTTTACGTTATAATTGTTGATAAATTTGATTATTTGGTAAATTAATGTGCGTTGTATTTTTCTCTACTATAAAAATCTGTATTTATGCTCGAGTTTTTTAACGTTATTGATAAATACAAACTTTTAGTTTTCCAATTATTTACTTGTTACAAAAAATCAAGTATAATTTAATTTAAAATTAGTTTTCTTAATTAGGAGTTTTTTACAAAACAAAAAGTTAGTGATGCATCGTCGAATAAAACACTAACTGAAATGAAATTATAATGACACTTTAATTCGTTATTTATGTTACGTGCCTTCATAAAGCGGTTTAAAAAAATGTTTAAATTTTCAATGCTTGTGGTCCAGTTAGTTTCGTGTAAAAATTTTACTTCTATGTGGAACAAAATTATTGTAATTTGTTTAAATATCAGGTGTTATTTCCGTTGCTATTTAATTTTACGTACTAAAATTTAGTAGACGGTCGGTTAACATTTGGATGAAAATAAAATTAGTATTTTGTATAGTACTGATTTTTAAGACTCAAACTTGTCATAAACAAAAATCTATTTTGGTAATAGTTTCAACAAGTTCATTATTTAGAAAAATCCTTTTAGTTTGAAAATAGCGGGCATTTCAAAACTTAAAAAATCGTAAGTCATTTTTTTTTTTAAATGTATTGAAAATACGAAAAACATCTAAAAAAACTTTCTAATTAGTACAATTAAACAAACATCAGAGTTTATTTTCGTCGTGTCATTGAAATTTGAAAATTTAATAATTTATGGAAAAATTCTTTTTATATTCTTCTTCGTTTCTGCTAGGATTATTGTCACTATGTTCAGTATAACAATCTGCCTTCCCTAGCTTTGTCAATTCTTCTTCCGTTGACGCGTTTCGGAGAACCTCCATCTTAAAAAACTATTTCTATACTGGTCACCAATATTATGGCTCGTCCTATTTATACTTTCTATCTCCACCTCGTAACACTCCTCTATTTACGTGCTTGTATTCAACACTTGTACATCAAACCTAACGTGTTCGCTTCTCATTGGCTCTTCAAAATCATACGTTAATGTACACGTGTTGAACACAGGCACGTAAATAGAGGAGGGGTACGAGGTGGAGATAGAAAGTATAAATAGGACGAGCCATAATACTGGTGACCAGTATAGAAATAGTTTTTGAAGATAGAGGTTCTCCGAAACGCGTCAACAAAAGAAGATTGACGAAGCTAGGGAAGGCAGATTATTATACTGAAAATTTAATATATTATGGTAATTTGATACAAATGTTACACAGAAATCGATTTTTGAAATATCTTTGACAAGTTCGTTTTTTTTTAGAAAACCGTTTCGTAACAGTTTTAAAATAGAGGTTATTCAAAAATTAAAAAACTTGATATTTTTGTGTATTATTGGGTTTTTTGAAGATATGATTTAACCATAGTAATCAGCGTTAAAATCTGCATAAACAAACATTTTAAACTGTCAAATTCTATTGTAAATAAGAAAATAAACCTGTCGGTGATCAGGGTTCCCTTTCATTTAAAGTATAATTTAAAACACAAAAAATGCAAATATATATGCAGGTTTTAATGTTACGACTGTGAAATCAGATATTCAAAAAAGTGTAAGATTAAAAATATATTTTTTTTGGAAATTTGCTTCTATCACGTCAGCGAAAAATCTGCGTGCTGGGATTGACAGATTTATGAAAATATGAATCATCTGCCCAAAATTATGTTGTCAAGCTAAGCTTCGTTTAACCCAATCTTGACCTAATGAAAGTAAGGCAAAACTAATTACTTGGACTAAACCGAGTTTTTCAGTTCATATTTCAGTTATATTTAATAGGAATCCATTCATTGGAAGGATATAAGGATATGCGTATTGTTGTTTGACTTATATCAAGGTTATGTTATAATTTACTTACTATACAATTTTTGTATTCAATGTTATTTGGCAAAACATAATTTTCAAGACATCAGCAACAACAATTCATATCTTATGATTAAATAAATGTCTTCCAACTTTAACTCTTTATGTCTTTAACTGATTTGGTGGTTTCAAAGATACCAACAAGCTTTGTATACGCAATTTTCCAACTTCTATAAGTCCATCGCTCAAACCATTGCTAATGGCATACTGGATGACTGATTGTTGATAAACTCAGTTTACATTCATAATAACAGTTATCATTTTTAAGGTAAATATATAATGGATATAAATGTATAAATATATGTTATAAACATAAACAAAATTAATAGTACACTATTTTACAGAACATATTTATACCTACAAGTTTACCACCTGCGTAAGTAAACAACATTTGTGTTCGGAATTAGACAACAATGTGAAAACTCGTTACCATGTCAACAAATAAACAGCAAAACGAATGTTTGAATACATCCGAAACAACATCTACATAGAATAAAGATTTTTTTTGAGTTTTGGACAATAAATAATGAAACCACAACATTCTTAAGTTTCAATTTTGTAGATCTGATTCATGCTCTAGAAATACAACGCAGTATGTGGTATTTGTAGGCTGTAGTTAATTAAAAATAAACTATTAAAATTTTATGCAGAGTGTTTCTTTAATGCACAGATATAATTTAGCAGGTGATTAAAAGGGGTCAAAATAAAGAAAAAAAACTGTTGTCTGGAAAGAAAATATACATATGTCCGGAAAGAATTTTTTTATCAGCTATCAGCCATTATGTTTTTCCGTTATTATCTCTAGGTTAACCTATTTAACTGAAGTTTTGAACCGTATTGATCAATGTGAAGGCGTAGTTTAAAAAATAATCCGTTTCAAGATGGCGGCTATTTTCAATAAAAATACTCAAAAACAATTGATTTTTATGAAAAAAGCCAAGAGTTAATATTTGCAGCTCGTTTAATGTTCTGCCGAATGCTATACCTATGGGGAAAAAGATAATTGTAAATCAGCATTCATTACTGTATATTGCTGAATAACGTAAGTCAGTAGTCATGTAATAGCCTACCGCCTTCAGCAATTCGAACTAATGACTCTGTTTTATTGTTACGACTTGTTCGATAGTTTTGATAGCCTACAGCTCGACAGGAAATTACACAAGCTACGTAAAATGTGCTGTTTTCGAGTAATTTCTGTTTACAATGTTTGAATAGCTGACACTTTGGAACGCATTGTTAAAACAAGTTGATTATTTTTGTAAATAATGTTTACAATGATAAGTTCGGTGCAAATTTTCAGTTTAAACTGTTAAGCCGTTCTAGAAATATAAATCGCTATTGTATGCTTTCATACGGTGTAAAAGTTTTGGACATTTTACCCTAACGCTAAGAGATAGGACAGATTACAAAAAGATGTTAAATTACAAAGCCTTACAAAGTTTAATTTCTTTTTAATGTTTTTTCATCAAAAATGAGATCGGAACAACTGTTAAGCCTGTATGGATTGAAAACCGCCTCGGTGGCCTAGTGGATAGCGTACTGGGCTTTCACCCCGAAGACCCGGGTTCGATTCCCGGCCGGCAGGGTTTGGCATTTTCATACGCTATAAATCATCCCATCGTCTGCATTAGCCAAAGTGTGCACAATAGCCGGACGTTAAAAAAAAAAAAAAAAAAAAAAAAAAAAACTGTATGGATAGAAAAACGGAACAGTAAGTGCTTCCTTATTTAAACAACATTTCAGTCATTTCAGGTTAATATGATAATGGCTACGTCAGTTCTATCAATTTATTTGAAACCAGCTCATTGAGACGATTAATTAAAATAAATGGTACAATTTGATATCTGTAGTTGCTGAACATTACGTAATCCCAACACGGATTTTACACTTTATGTACAGTATTAAACAGTAACGCAATCTTATGGGGAAGTAAGAAAGTTACTTTATTATATGATTTAGTTACAAAAACTGTTCAAAGTGGGCGCCATTACGCGGTTCACACAACTGAATACGACGTCGCATGTTGTAACGTTTGTTCAGAAATTGCAGCAACATATTGTTTGATTTTTTTACAATTCTGGAATGGTGTGACAATCAGTTTTGTAAGCAGCATCCTTGATGTGTTCGTACAAGAAAAAGTCAGTTGTCGATAAATCAGAAGATCAAGGAGACTCTAACTTTATTGAAATCATTTGTCCATGAAATCACTGATCCAAGGAAGTGTGCTGATCTTGAAACCACGTGCACTGTAGCTGGTCTGCAGCCACGGTATTCACGAAATGTTACACTAACTTGAATTTATTTTTTAGCTTTTCTTGGCAGTAGAAAGGCCAGCACTTGGGCACAAAATCGATAATCAATTAATACATATTGATCACAGTGGGAAAATCGATAACCAATCAATAACCCCTCCCGGTGGCAATCGATAACCACTTGATAACCCTTCCCCGGGACAATCAATAACTCCTGCCCAGCCCTGTCGATAAACAACCTATCGCCACGCGCGAGGCTCTGCCCGGGAGGCTGTCGGTCGGTCAGTACCGTGACTGAGGCTCTGCCCCGGAGGCCGATTCACTACCGGCACTGGAGCTGAACAAGATAAAACCCTGACTTATAACTTATATAGGAATCCATTCCTTGGAAGGATATAAGGATATGCGTATTGTTGTTTGACTTATATCAAGGTTATGTTGTAATTTATTTACTATACAATTTTTGTATTCAATGTAGTGGATTGAATATAACTTTCAGAAGTTATACAACTTGTTTTTTTTTTTTTTTTTTTTTTTTTTTTTTTTTGACGCCCGACTATTGTGCACACTTGGGCTAATGCAGACGATGGGATGATTTATAGCGTATGAAAATGCCAAGCCCTCGCCGGGAATCGAACCCGGGTCCTCGGGGTGAAAGCCCAGGTATAGCTATTTATACATACGAGGTCTGAAACAGACACTGCATTACCTTCACGATTACATCCGATCTAGAGACAGGATGTAATCGTGAAGGTCAAATCAGTGTCGTGTGAAGCGTTGCGTAACAGACCGAATGTAATCGTGAAGGTCATGAAACGTCTGTTTCAGGCCTCGTATGTACATATGGTCAGGGTTTTATCTTGTTCAGCTTCAGTGCTGGCAGTGGATCGGCCTCCGGGGCAGAGCCTCGGTCGCGGTGCTGACCGACCGACAGCCTCCCGGAACAGAGCCTCTGGTGCGGCGATAGGTTATTTATCGATAGGACCGGGCAGGAGTTATTGATTGTCCCGGAGAGGGGTTATTGATTTTCCCAAGGTGATCAATATTTATCGATTGATTATCGATTTTGTGCCCAAATGCTGGCCTTGACACAATTCTTCATTGTTTTCTATCATGAGAAAATATTATGTCGTTTAGACTTAGTGGCATTGCACTCCAAATACCAAATTTTTGTGAGCGCAGGGACAATCGTATAGTTGATGTGGATTGATCGTACGCCAAATGCGATTCTGTGATTTTATGTATCCATCAAGATGAAACCATGCTTTGTTAGACAAAAGCCAATCATTGAGATCTTCTTTATCGGAATTTACAGAGGGCAGGAACCACTGACAGAAAATGTCACGTTTTAATCGTCTTCCGATAACAACATGAGCTTTGAATGGATACGTGTTTAAACATTTGCCTGTGGGACGGAGGGACCACACCGACTGCATAGACGACGTACAAATTTTTTGGGGCTTCAAACTGTACTACAATTGCTTGTGTCAATCAACTTTTCTACACTTTAGGTAGACCACTTTTTGCTGAATATGCCATATTACCTATATCGTAGGACTTGTCGCACAGCCGCTTGATGGTGGACTTTTTTGGTGTATCCATACCGTGCTTTTCACATTGTAGTAAAAGCTGTTGAATCATACAATGGAGCATATTTTCAACAGTTTTTGTTATAAAATAACTCTTATTTCTCCCATGACTTGCGTTTTTTGAAATGAAGGTTGCTTCACTTTTTGAATTAGTCTATTGTGGTAAAAAATGCAGTAAAATAAGCTTATTCGGACTATTTATAAAAACGTTTTTCTTTATTTTAACCTTTACAACTAGCTCTTGAATTATGTTCGCGCAATACAGGAACACCCTGTATCAGTATCACGATGATTTTAATAAAAGTAATTTTATTCTGATAGACTTCGATTACCTCAAAGCCTTTTCGACCCTAAAACGGATGAGCCCTGTGGGAATACGTCCCTTGATTGATCGATTGTTACAGTAGCTCTGTGATACGCTCCTAAGAGAAAATCCCTTTTTTGTCTACCGCACTTACTCGATTTGAGTAAACTTTTAATTTAATTATTCTCATTTTTCTATGAAAAATCCGTTACACGCGCCTGTCTCGCTGACGTAATTTTCAAAAAGTAACCAAATTCAATAACTTTTTTCCACAAAAATACAAATTTAAAATCTGATTCGTCATCAGATTTGAATGAAAATTACGATGAAGAATGTAAAAGATAACTGCCATTTTGAAACTGTTGACTGATTTTGTTTCGTAAAAAACTTATTCAAGCCTTAAAATTCCTTAACGTTACCTTAACGAGCGTTTCAATAGTTACTTTTCTTAAAATTTTGACAAAGGAACTAAAATGGATTGTGCTGTATTTTGCGAATAACATTTTCAGAATTAACGATTGCGAACAACTTTTAAAAGGAGTGATTTTGTTGTTAAGACTTAATTGGTTAGTAAAACGTTTCCTACAGGAAACACGTGTTCATTGTATGTTACTAAATTTGAAACAAACAGTTTTCAAAAAGTACAAGAATATACTAATACAATAACAGAAATATTACAAATGCTTCCCATCTGTCTGTAATCGGGTACACAAAAAGTTTAGTGTAAAATTACAATGTGATTAATCTTTTACAGAAACATTTTTGTGACAAAGTGAAACAAGCATAATAAAAATAAAAAATAACACACTGTAAACATGAAGTATCACGATCGGTTCAGTCATTGTTTAGGCCCTCAGACTCAGCTGGGCCAGGTTCTATACAGTATTCTATTTCAGCTGAAGTAATTTAAATGCCTACCAGCTGATAACCCACGATGACACTACAGTAGAGTCTCGATTATCCGACACAAACGAGCCGCCGTGACGTTGGTTAAGCGGAAACAATGAATACAGAATCTATAAGAACACTTCTTGCATGGAAATTCAGCCCATTTTATTCGACCGACAATGCTACTTGGATTCCCCGTCAATAGGCAGCGCTGCATGTTTTTTTTCTAAACTTGCAGCTCAGAGAGAGCAGATATAGGGAAGCATTCTCTCTCTCTCTCTCTCTCTCTCTCTCTCGCTGTCTGTCTGTCTCTCTGTCTTTCCCTCTCCAAACCCAAATAGATTCTGTATTCATTGGCGGAAATGTCGGATAATAGAGAAAGTTAAAAAAAAAAAAAATAGGTAAAAGCGAAACAAGTTATAATTTTACAAACTAATTAGTAAACATAATTTTTATTACAAATATCTACCAGTTAACCTTTTCAATACAAATTTCTAGTAGAGAATATATAACTTACAAAATACAACAAATTTGATAAAAATCTCATCTCAAATATCAATAGAAAAGCATAAATAGTATTTTTAGTATTGATAAAATATAAAAATACAGTTACGTTACTAAAAATGCTATGTACAGTCCTAGAGTAGAGTAGAGTTCTTGCAGGGAAGTGCAGACTAGCTGCACCTATTGAGAGGATATAGATGTCCCTCGCGGTACCCGAGTCTAACACACATTTACACTTACACTTACACTACACTTATGACTTTAACAATTTACACTCACACTTACTTTTAGGGAGGCGATAATAGCCTCAATGTGCTTTTCGCCTTTAAAAAAATCAATCCTAGAATAGAGAAATAAAGAATCCTATATTAGTAAAGAAGTTTGTAGTTTTTGTCTGCTTTGCCGTGTTTTCGCTGCCAAATTCCGCCATCTTTAGGCCACCCGTATGTCGATCCTCATAGCTTCATCTTATTAATGCCTTTACGACTTCTAGACGGTATTTTGGAAGGATCGGCAGTTGGTATTTTTCATCAATTTCTTTGTCACCAACACTATTGACGAGAACAATAATCTCTTCGATAACAACAAAAGATAGAAGATCGTGGCTCATTTTCTCGTTGATTTTTTCTTAAAATCGGATAACACGAAATGTTGGACGAGCGAAGTTCGGATAAACGATATTTTACTGTATCTTCAATAAAAATTACTTAGTCGTCAACAGAGGATAGAAATAAAACAATGGAACAAAGTAGAGTGAAGCGTCCTCAGGACAATAGGTTTTTAACGTAACAGACAAATCAGACAAATAAATCACAATTTTGTTTCAAATAATCATGTGACAGTTTGACATTGTTTAGAACCTTGTCACAGATACAGATTACAACAAAACTTTTCAATGAAATGCGTTAAGCCGTACTTCCGTGAATGTAAAACATAAATAGTGTAAAAACTGAGGTTTTCATGTTAGAGAAAGAGGCCATTTTAAACAACAACAGATGATTTTTTAAATCCATCCTTGTTGCATATCTTCATCATAAGGAGAGCTACCGTGCAAAAATTCAACTCCATATGCCTTGACGTTCTTGAGATACCTTGACTTTCTTCCCTAACAATCAGTTAGTGAGTAACTGAATGGCTTATATATTAATATCATTATTGCAACATAGCCACCGGACCACATATTAAAATAATTAGGATTATGACCTGTTTTTCCGTTTAGTGGTCTATTTACTCACCTCGTAAAGGCTACCGCGGTTTCGAAACCTTACTGTTTCATCTTAAGGCCGTAATACAAAATTTCAAATCCCTCTGTCGAGGTCGTCACAAGTTAAACAAAATATTGAAAACACACGTCACAAACACTAAAAACATTCCGGAATGTAGGCGTGACGACATACGAGTTGCACGTATCGTTTGGCCAAACCAAATTTTATGGTGTTTATTTTAAACGTGCAATTAGTGTTTGTGAAGTGTTTTCAATGATTTGTTTAACTTTGTGACGACCTCGACAGAGGGATTTGACATTTTGTATGGCAGCTTGAAGATGAAACAGTGAAGTTTCGAAACCGCGGTAGCCCTTACGAGGTGAGCAAATAGACCATTAGACGGAATAATACGTCATAATCCTAATTATATATTAATAGTTTTTTATAGTTTAAATATAATTATATATCTAATTAAGAACTGTCAATAGTTTAGGTTTGTAGTTGTGCACTATTCTGAATTTATTTTGTAAAAATAAATCTGCTTATTTTTATATCCTTGTTCTTTTCTGCTAGGATTATTGTCACTATGTTCAGTATAATTATCTGCCTTCCCCTAGCTTCGTCAATTCTACTTTCGTTTTTGAAGATGGAGGTTCTCCGAAACGCGTCAACGAAAGTAGAATTATCGATGCAAAGAAGGCAGATCATTATACTGAACATAGTAATAAATAGGCTTGCTTATACTCTGTTAATCTCTTTAAATGGGTACGTTTCTACAATATATAACACCGATCATAATACTGTGCTAAAATATAACAGACACGTTCTCTGTAAATTTCTGTTGGGATAAGTTTTGAAATAAAATAAAACAACTCAAGTAAAAAAGCGCAAACTCGGATAATATCTTACTGTAGGTGTTTATAGTGTGAACATGTAACAAACGCGGCAGGGGTTTACAAATGGGAAATCAATACCGCTAGGCTATCTGGAGAGAAGCGAAAGCAATATGTCCTCACATGGAGTAAGAAATCAAATTACAGATTAATTACAGTGTTCATTACGTTGTTTTATTAAAAGAGCAATATTTAAACATTTACTTTTAAGGATTTTCCTGAAATGGGCTGATGGAATGAAAACGAAAACTGCTTTTGGATTGAGAAGTCCGTTGATATAGATCCCATTCCTGTCAAAATAAATACATGCTTTCGGCTAGGTTTGTCTGTTATGCAGTCAACTGATTTTATTATTACAGTTAATTGTTTCAAAATTAATCGATCATTTGTTTCTACGTTTTTTTGCCGAAATATCACTGCCTTCTTCATAGTCTGCGAGAGATAAGATAAGCCCTGAGCCGGCCATCGACGTTTTATCAAGTAATTTTGCAAGCATTATTGGCCTGCAGCGTAGAAAACAGCCGGCTAAGAACACTACTGGGACAGAAAAAAAAGTGAGGAGCCTCACTCCCTCCTTCTCTCCCTCACAATTGCTAAGTATCGAGTATCAGTGTATCGTGTATCAGCTGCCTGCAGTGCCAACTAATACAATGTCGTGTCAGGTCACTGATTGGATTTCTTGTTGATTGGATTTCCACTTATTCCAACTAATCTTGAATTTGTTAAAGTACAGTAAATGGGAAAAAAACTTTCTGGGAAACTTTTGTTCATGAAACAAACTTCTTAACAAATTAGTATTATATTAATATAAGATAATACTAGTATGTAATAATAAATTATTATCCTAACTAACTTTTGCTGACTAATTAATTTGATACTGAATGCACAACACTTTTTACACTCTTAATAACTCAAGTAAAATTTTGTAAAAAAAATCAAGTCTTCATTAATTTTCCAATTATCACAAAAACATTTCTTCAAAGTTTGTGAATATATTCAGTTTTTTTAATCATGTTCTTAGCTGTTTTTATTTAGTCGAATATACCTTATGGTTTTTCTAAAGTCACTAAAAACAATGGCTAATACTTTTTCGAGATATTTGAGGTTAAAAAATTTAAATTATCGACATTTTAAAAATATTTGAACTAATGTCTTTGTTTTTGGTTCGCATGTGGAAAATTATTTTACTTATGTGAATCTAATATGAATCTAATGGCTTATATATTTTCAAAGTTACGACGTTTAAAAACAAAACAAAATGGCAATTGCCGGAACACGAAATGTTTTCGGCTATGTTTAATGAATTTTTTACAATGTTTTTAACTAGGGAAATGAGCTCTGAGAGTGCCGGGAGAACGTCATAAAACACTCTACCGTACAGTCCTACAATGTAAACACTTATCTTTTATTTAGACCTACTGTTTTTTAATTGTTTTCACAAATTCCAGTGATATAAAAATATCAGTCCCCGGTCTTTAAGACAGTGAGCATAGCAGTAGATCTGGTACGTACGAGTATAAATGAGCCGTTTAATCCCATCACTTACGTTGTACTACGTTATGTTAACACAATGATAACGAGAAGATGCAAGCGTAGCGATAAAAATAAACAGTTAACAGTTAGTACACTGGTAGACGCTGCGTCACTGGACTGTGGAGGGAGCTGGAGGGGAATTCTCCTACATGCGCGAGAAATTCTTGCGCAGGCTGTTTACTATGCGGCTGGTCTATAACCTTTCCTTCTTACGATTTGATAAACTCACGTGAGCTTACCTGTAAGTTGCAAACGTAATCTACAATGTGATATATATTTGTAGACGTAGACAGGAACTGTCCTCTTATTTTAAAAGTCGTGTGAATAATTTAATCAATATTGGAATAAAAATGTAAACTTGTATCAAGTACAAACATACAATAAGTTTTATATAGGTAAAATTAAAATAATGCATGCAGTAAATAAAAAGTAAAAATAAATATAAAAATGTCTACTTATATCTTAATATATAAAAGAAGACTGACTGACTGATTCATAATCAACGCAGAGCCAAAACTATTTTAGCTAGTGACTTGAAATTTTCAGTGTACATTTATGTTACTATATAGGAGTGCACTAAGAAAGGATTTTGCAAAAATTTGATTTTAAAACCATTAAACTACTTACCCAGTCCAATTTTATTAATCAACCTACAGCCGAGACTATTATAAACTAGAGACTTGAAATTTTCAGGGTACCTTCTTACAATGTCGAGATGCGCTAAGAAAAAATTATGCACAAATTTGATTTTAACTCCATTAAAATACTTACCCAGTCCAACTTTAATAATCAACGTATAGCCAAAACTATAATAGCTAAATATTTGAAATTTTCAGGGTTACCACCACATGTAGGGGTGAATTGAAAAACGATTGTCCAGTATTCAACCCCTAAAGAGGTAAAAATGAGGTACAATAATTTTATTGGAAAAATATGTTTTTCGTCTGACCTTCTTAAAACGTAACATAGTTACTCTTAAATGTATTTTCACTATTTAAATGTATATTTTTCACCATTTCCCAAAAATCATTCCCTAAAGAGATTGAAAGGGGGTAGAAAATGTAAAAAAGGGGTATACAATTTTGCATTGAAAAAATATTTGTTTTGGATCGTATATTCTAAAAATATGCTATGAAGCAAATAAAGAAACACATATTTCAACATTTTTTCGAATTCATTCCCTAAAAGATTAAAAATGTAAAAAGAGGTATAATTGGGGGAAAAGAGTGTTTTCTTCTCTTTATTTGTTTCACCCATCTTTGGGGTACACTAAATCAATCACTTTTTAATGTTCTGTGCCTTCTTCGTAGCCCAGTATTGCTTCATTCGTTGTGATCTTGCTTTTCTTTTTTCGTCAGAAATTTGGATCGTTCGCTTGGATTTGACTTTGCCTTGGAACCGTTGCTTCTTGTCCTTGGTTATTGTTTTGGCTGTTCTGTCCATGAGCATAGTGTCAGTGATCTGCAGTTCTGTTATGTCTTTCTCTGTTTCTCTAAACGGAGTGTTTTTTCATTAGAGAAAAATATTTTTTATCGGCTTTTCTTAAAAGTAAACCAAATATTCTAATACACAAATTATGATACACGTAATTCAGCATCCCCCCCCCGAATTCATCCCCTAAAAGGACAAAAATATAAAAGAGGTATAAATTGGAGAATCAAATTTTCTTAAATTTGAATGGAACACGTTTGAATAAAACAACACATTCAGGTTATATTTTTTCATATTCACTGTAAAATAATCACGAGTTTAGATGATCACGCTTTTATTAATATATTTGTTGATGTTTCTAAATTATTACACTAATGAAACAGTTTAAGTTTCGTGGGCGAAGCCTGGACGGGTAATGCTAGTTAGTTATAATTTAACAGAATTGAGTTTAAAAAGGTCAATCTTAGGGCGACAGTTTATCGCAAAAAAAAAGAACGGAAACACAGCTCATCTCATCTCCTGCGGTCAATAAACGTATAATGCAAATTTAGAGAGGCCACCTCGGTGGCCTAGTTGATAGCGTACTAGGCTTTCACCCCGACGACCCGGGTTCGATTCCCGGCGAGGGCTTGGCATTTTCATACGCTATAAATCATCTCATCGTCTGCAATAGCCCAAGTGCCAAGTGTGCACAATAGTCGGACGTTAAACACCAAAAAAAAAAAAAATAATAATAAAAAATAAAATAAACACCAAAAAAAAATTAGATATTTTTAACTACAGTAACACATTTGTTTTAACCACTAGCAAAATACGGCCATTCAACCAGTAAATTACAAAATTAGAAAAAAAAGAAGACAATCAATATTAATTTATTTACCAAACACTGAAAACGAATGAAACACTACAAGGTGGTAAAATTACACACATTCCGAAACTAACAATACAACATACCTACGCTTGCCCCTGGTTGTAAAACATTTATTTTATTCCTGTCAACACTAAATACTCCCACAAACACAATACACAATGTTGGCTCGTATATCCTTAGCCAAACATACCATTATCAGTACAACATATCCCTAGCCGCATAATGCACCCCGAACAACGCCCTAGGCAAATATCATTTATTGTAAGTACATCTTGCTGTCAATCCTAGCGTATTTTTCAAAGCATAAATAATTATATTTAAAAAATACCCGCGGCACACAACTGTCTCGCTGAGCTGACGTGATAGAATCAAAAGTATTTTCCTTTATCTTAAACTTTTTGTAAACTTTCAAAATACATTGAAAATTCGAAAATGAACCCTGACCGCCGTCAGGTAAATTCCTTAATTTCAACGGATTTTAGAAATTCAAAATGTTAATTTATGCGATTTTCAACGCTAATTAACTATGGTGAAATCAGATCGCCATTTGTTTTCAAAATATTTAAGATGAAAAAGTCAGGCATTTTTAAAGATAGCCTGCTGAATTTTGATTATATTTTCAATGCAAATTGAAAGTTTAAAATGCTAATATATGCATTTTAATATGTGCTCATTGTAACGGTGAAATCAGAGGGTAAGAAAGAAACAATTTGGGAAGTTCGCTTCTGCCATAACAGATAGTAATACTAATTACTGTGTGAGAAACGAGAATTTTAAAATTGTAAAAGATAAATGTTGGAAATTGTTTTCTATTTTGTCAGCGGAACATACGCGTTCAGTGGTTATTGTAAACTTACTAACTAAATATTAGTAATACACGTATTAATTACATTTCTTTTACAAAGTAGTTTTCTGTAGAATTGAAAACAATTAGAAAACAGTTAAATATGATTAGAAAAGTTTTTCATTAATAACTGTGCCTAAATTGAATTGGAGTCTCAACATTTAAGAAATCAATGAATATTCTTTTAATTATTCGTGAAAGAAAACTAGAAAGTTTTTAAAACTTGTAGAAGCAGATAGCAGTACTTTGTTGACTGGAAAAGTAATTATTTTTATTTTAAACAAACTGTAATTGAATATCAGATGCAATTTTCGCATTAAATAACCGATTTTTATTCAGAGTCCAGTAAAAGCATCTAAAGAAATTATACAATTTTCACACGTATAAGTGTGTCATTAGCATTTATGATAAGTTTAAATATTTCTGAGTTCAAATTTAAAGTATTAAAAATACTTTTAGTTTAGTTTGTAATATTTTTGATTACGAAACCAATAATGGATAAAATGTTTAAGATAAATTCAAAAACTTAAATCTTTACAAGCGGATGTATTCGATTAGAAATGCAAATTTCATCAACTAACCAAACCAACTTTAGCAAGGACGCGGAATAAAAGACGGGAATTATTGATCTGCACCAATTAAGACCTGCTCTGTTCTGGCCAACTGATTGTTTTCCCCGTTTCAAAACAGAAAATAAATTATTCATAGAAAACTTTAACCAGTTCAATAAAATGCTGACATTTAAATTGGGCTTGATTATAATTTTATTTCAAATACTAATTTATTTGTAGAGTTTGGAATAAAACGAAACAGGCCTGATGGCATTTTCTGAAGAAAATCTATAAATTAAATATTCATAAGTGGTTTTAATTTGTAAATCAAATGCTAATTTAAACCAAATTTGTAGGCCTAACTTTATAAGTATCGCGCGTTAAGGAACCAAAGCATTGTTTAATTTTGCACAGTCAAGATTCAATTCGTGATTAATCACTCGAAAGCAAACTATTTAATTGGAATATATATATATATATATATATATATATATATATATATATATATATATACATATTGTCGATTTGTGACACGACATATTTTGACATCTTTCCATTTTACAACCCATTTCGAAAAAAAACTGTTGTTTCCTCTTGTTGGGTTTAGAGTTGGACTTCTAAAAATTTTCGAATACACCGAGAATGTGCAAATAAAAAATATTTAGAGAACCCCGTTGTTCCCGCTGCTCTTTAGACTCACATTTCCATACTCATCAATCTAAAATAAAATGAAAATCGGGCTTTCGACATATAAGATTAGTTTTTATGCTTATTTTTTCGCTATATCTCATTAAGTTTTTGCTTAAAGAATGTTTTTTTTTGTTTTTAGGTTATCTACAAATATTTCCTAAAGGAACATTCCTCTCTGTGTTGTGTAATGTAACCGTTGCTTACAGTTGTCTCTCTGACGAGATGTAAGCGATATTTTAACGTTATTTATGAGTTAGTTTTTATTGAAAAATAGAGCGGCCATTATGATAAGACCCAGACCAGGGATCTTGAAATGAACACTGATCTTGCTTTCTAGATCATTTTTTGAACAGTTGTTTATATATATATATAATGGCCGGTCTATTTTTCAATAAAAATTAACTTATTTTCAGTCTCAATTTCTGCCCGATTTGATTCAAACACGATATAAAAATCAATTTTGGCAATAGCATGGACAAGCTAGTTAAAGAGCAATATCAGTTTCAAAAAAAGCTATTTAAAAAATTTCAAACAATCATAACTTTTTTTGTCTTAAATATTTTTGAAAATCTGATTTCACCATTTCAATGCAATATGAAAGTTTAAAATGCTGATTATTCAGATTTTAGTGCTGTTTGTGGTGATGATAACACAGTCTGAAAAACAGGGTAAAATTACAAAATTACTTTTGGAAATTCTCTTCCATCACGTCAGCGAGACAGTTGTGTGCCCCGATAATTTTATCATCAGCACAATGTCTGCATAAATTAGCATTTTAGACATTCAAATTACATTGTAAATTGGAAAATCAACCCCGATTGCTGTCGAATTAATTGTCTTAGTATTGTAGTCTTGGGAAGAAATAGAAAAAGTCCAGGCGATTACCAGGTCGGAAGCGGGCTGGAGAGCCACCCTTCCGGTTCGACATGGTGAAATGAAATTAAGAAGTCCGTTTGTTTATAGTTGGCCGGAGTCTCTTATCTCCTCCCGAGTAAGTTGTAGTGTCTTGTGCTGTTGGTCCGGGTGTTGGTAAGCTGCTGAGTAGTTGTTGTGCAGTGGGTGGTCCTCCTCGATGTTATGCTGAACTACGTTTTCAATTATGGTAGGCACCATAATTTCTCAGTACCCCATTGTTAAAAATATAGAAAGAACCAATTAGATTGAAGCTTTTGTGCATGGGAAATGCAATGTGATGCGCCGACAGTAGTGCCTGGACAAAAGTGTAATAGTCTAGCGCAGTATTGACTCGAGATACGTGTGCACTGTGAACCAATACGAAGTGAGTTTTGGTTGACGGCAGTGAATTAAGTTTCGCAGGCTGCGGCACTTTTCAAGCCGGGAGGGAAGTTCGGAGAATTTTAGCGTGGTTGTTTTGGTGGTAGCAAGCGGAACTAGGTTGTGTAACTCAGTTCATATGTTGTTTAGGCGATGACATTAATTTTAATGGACTAAGAAAATTAAAAATGCTAATTTAGGCATTCTAATAAATGCATGGGTGAAAACTAAGTTTCAAAAAAGTATAAGATGAATGAGTGTTTAAGATTTTAAATGACCACCACTTTGAAAATATTGAAAGTATTTTGCTGGTGAAGAAATTATGTACACCAAAATGTTATGACAAGTTTAAATGAAATCGGAACGAAATTGCGCACACTAGATTTCTTTTCGTAATCTAAAGAACTGGATCGGCGGTTATTTGAACGTATCGGGTGTAAACCTTACCATGATGGCAGATCCATTGAAAATGGCTAATAACAACGTAATAGCGTAAGTGGAGTCGTTTCAGAGCTATGAAACGATTTAATTTACCCCAAGAGCAACCAAAGCAGCCCATTGAAGAAAGTAGAGAACTGTAATTAAGCTTTCCATCAAATGCGAACACTTAATTAAATTTTCATTTAAGTAGAAAGGGTTGCGGTTTAATAGAACAATACGTTGTATAATACATAGCAGCCTCCTTGTCTATTGTTAAACGTCAGTGTTAGTGTTGTAACAAAGTAGAAGACATGCTGAAGTATCTTTAGGCTATATTATGTGTTTATAAAATGCAGCCGTTTAACTTTGACGCGCAGCTTTGTCGCTGACGTGATGGAAGCTAGTTTATAATTTTTTCTTTATCATTTGAAGATAAGACGTCATCAATAAAATCTGTACAAATCAGCAATAACCTTTCAAATTTGTATTATGAAAATGTACAAGAAAGTAATTGGTGTTCTTTTTCTTATTCATGTGTTTTAAATTTTCTCGATTCTCTCTCTCTCTCTCTCTCTCTCTCTCTCTCTCTCTCTCTCTCTCTCTCTCTCTCTCTATATATATATATATATATATATATATATATATATATATACCTCTCTTTTTCTCTCAATATTAGATTAGATTCAAACTAGAGGAAGGGACAATAAAACCCCCGGCACTGTGATCAACAGACCTATTGCGCAACTAAACCTCTTCGGTGCTAGTATAGCAGATTGATGCCCTTAGTAAGTTCCAACAATCCACTGACTAGCTCATTTTGCTGAAGATCCTTAGGGTCCTGGAAACCAAAAATCCCTAGCCGCCTACCAGCAAGAGCTTCACAATCAAGGAGGTCGTCCTGCAATCTCCTCCTCTTTCCTGCACAATTTACGTACGGTTTCACCATGGTACATACCAACCCTGTTCTTGTACAGCCTCAGACCACAATACCCGGTAATAGGCCTCATGACTTTCTTGAGTTGTGCTCTGCCCAAGACGTCTGCTGTCCCTTTAAACCTTCCATATGGTACCATGCTTAAGACGCGTTTAATATGGGAATGCCCATGAAGGTTATCCCATTTTGCCTGGTGTTACTTGTTAATCCACCTATTAATAGCAAACCTGGCCACGACAGAGAGATCCCTAAAGCCGATTCAGGTCCGATGAACTCAGATGCAGACCCCAGTCCAGCCAGTCGGTTTGCCTCCTCATTACCCTCAGCTCCCTTGTGCTCCAGAACCCAGTAACGAGTCACCCGGTTACACAGCTGAATGGCCCAATGACCAACAATTCTCTCAGTGTATATATATATGTCTCTCTCTCTCTTTCTCTCTCACACATATATATATATATATATATATATATATATATATATATATATATATGTGTGTGTGTGACACACATATATATACACAACACACACACACACACATATATATATATATATATATATATATATATATATATATATATATATATATACGAGGTTGATCAAATATAAACGAGACTGATTTTTTTAAAAATTTATTGCTTACTTACAAATTATTCTTGATACAACTTATTTTCTACATAGTCTCACTTTGAGTAACACATTTTCCCACCGGATTGGAAGTTTTTAATTCCATCTTCGTAAAAAGTTCTCAGGCGTTCATTGAACCATTGGAACACGAAGGTCTCCACCGCAGAATCGTTTTCGAAACGCTGGCCTCCAAGCGCCTCTTTGAGTGGCCCAAACAGGTGATAGTCGCAGCGTGATAAGTCTGGACTGTATGGGGGATGTTCCATTGGTTCCCAGCCAATTTGATCGAGTTTAAGCCTCGTAGCGTTCGCCGAATGTGGTCGGGCATTATCGTGAAGAAGAATGACGTTTCTCGCCGGTTTAGATTTCCTTTTCCTACGAAAAGACTGTTTTGCGGCCTCTAAAACATCGCAATAATATTGTGCTTCGTTGATGGAGGAAATCGACGTGAAAGGCGCCTTGATTGTCGAAAAATACAGTGGCCATTATCTTCAAGTCAGTGGGCGACGATCATGGCTGAGGTTTTCTACTGCTTCCCGTCCTTCGGCGAATTCCTTGTGCCAAGCAAAAGCGCGAGCTCTTGACAGGGTCCTGTCCCCGTATTGAGCCGTCAATCTACGAAAGATTTCAGTCGGATTGACCCCCTCCTTGGCCAAAAACTTAATAATAATTCTCTGCTCCACGGAAACGTGCACTTCACTCTCACTCATTGTATAGTTTTATACTGAAAGGTCCGAACGGAAATGTTGCCTGTCTACGCCCGTCCCAAACATCCCAGGCTACCTGAAACCCCACCCTTTAAAGTTCAATGTCCAACGGTAAAGTTTTTAGAAAGTCAGTCTCGTTTATATTTGATCAACCCTCGTATATGTGTGTGTGTGTGTGTGTGTGTGTGTGTGTGTGTGTGTGTGTGTGTGTGTGTGTGTGTGTGTGTGTGTGTGTGTGTGTGTGTGTGTGTGTGTGTGTGTGTGTGTGTGTGTGTGTGTGTGTGTGTGTGTGTGTGTGTGTGTGTGTGTGTGTGTGTGTGTGTGTGTGTGTGTGTGTGTGTGTGTGTGTGTGTGTGTGTGTGTGTGTGTGTGTGTGTGTGTGTGTGTGTGTGTGTGTGTGTGTGTGTGTGTGTGTGTGTGTGTGTGTGTGTGTGTGTGTGTGTGTGTGTGTGTGTGTGTGTGTGTGTGTGTGTGTGTGTGTGTGTGTGTGTGTGTGTGTGTGTGTGTGTGTGTGTGTGTGTGTGTGTGTGTGTGTGTGTGTGTGTGTGTGTGTGTGTGTGTGTGTGTGTGTGTGTGTGTGTGTGTGTGTGTGTGTGTGTGTGTGTGTGTGTGTGTGTGTGTGTGTGTGTGTGTGTGTGTGTGTGTGTGTGTGTGTGTGTGTGTGTGTGTGTGTGTGTGTGTGTGTGTGTGTGTGTGTGTGTGTGTGTGTGTGTGTGTGTGTGTGTGTGTGTGTGTGTGTGTGTGTGTGTGTGTGTGTGTGTGTGTGTGTGTGTGTGTGTGTGTGTGTGTGTGTGTGTGTGTGTGTGTGTGTGTGTGTGTGTGTGTGTGTGTGTGTGTGTGTGTGTGTGTGTGTGTGTGTGTGTGTGTGTGTGTGTGTGTGTGTGTGTGTGTGTGTGTGTGTGTGTGTGTGTGTGTGTGTGTGTGTGTGTGTGTGTGTGTGTGTGTGTGTGTGTGTGTGTGTGTGTGTGTGTGTGTGTGTGTGTGTGTGTGTGTGTGTGTGTGTGTGTGTGTGTGTGTGTGTGTGTGTGTGTGTGTGTGTGTGTGTGTGTGTGTGTGTGTGTGTGTGTGTGTGTGTGTGTGTGTGTGTGTGTGTGTGTGTGTGTGTGTGTGTGTGTGTGTGTGTGTGTGTGTGTGTGTGTGTGTGTGTGTGTGTGTGTGTGTGTGTGTGTGTGTGTGTGTGTGTGTGTGTGTGTGTGTGTGTGTGTGTGTGTGTGTGTGTGTGTGTGTGTGTGTGTGTGTGTGTGTGTGTGTGTGTGTGTGTGTGTGTGTGTGTGTGTGTGTGTGTGTGTGTGTGTGTGTGTGTGTGTGTGTGTGTGTGTGTGTGTGTGTGTGTGTGTGTGTGTGTGTGTGTGTGTGTGTGTGTGTGTGTGTGTGTGTGTGTGTGTGTGTGTGTGTGTGTGTGTGTGTGTGTGTGTGTGTGTGTGTGTGTGTGTGTGTGTGTGTGTGTGTGTGTGTGTGTGTGTGTGTGTGTGTGTGTGTGTGTGTGTGTGTGTGTGTGTGTGTGTGTGTGTGTGTGTGTGTGTGTGTGTGTGTGTGTGTGTGTGTGTGTGTGTGTGTGTGTGTGTGTGTGTGTGTGTGTGTGTGTGTGTGTGTGTGTGTGTGTGTGTGTGTGTGTGTGTGTGTGTGTGTGTGTTACTTCGACGTTCTTAATTATCGCCCGATTTGAAACAAACGTGGCACAAAAACCGATTTTGGTAACTAGACTGAAAAATTTCGTCACCGTACAAAATTCGTTCAATGGTTTTCTGCATTTTTTAAAATGGCATTTCACAATCGTAATATGCTTTAAAATCTGCACAAATAAGCGGTTTAAGTTTTCAAAAATCTATTGAATTAAAATAAGGTGAATTTTGACGACGATCAAGGTTCAACTTCTTGATCTTAACTTCAAAATCTTAATTTTAAAGTATTTTGTAAATATAAAATGCTAATTAACGCCGATGTGAAAACATATTACCGAAAAAATTGAAGACAAAGCAGTTATAAAATTTTAATATTTAAGATATTTTAAAATCCCACCATTTTGAAACTGTTAAACGGATTTTGTTCATTAGCAAACTTTCCATGCTATTACTAAAATCGACAGGCTTTATATTTATTTATTTTTATATATTTATTTTATTTCGTACAAGTTTATATAAATCGGAACACTATTTAAGAAAGCGAAAATATATAATACATATGTGTAGTTCTTAACGGCTCCTTAAAATGTATCTAGAGCTCAGGAATGGAGCCCATTTCAAAGTCGCAGTAGCGGGTCTTCAAGAGAATATTAACTAGAGTTATGACCCTTATATATAATGAAAATTTGATCAAAATCTGATGACCCGATTTTGAAAAATCAATCCAATTTCCTTTCATGTTTGTTGGCTTCTCAGCCGAACGTTTTGGAAGAAACAAAATCTGAATTAAGAAAGTTTTTGTGACGTTGTTGCAATTAATTTATTCACAAATAAAAAAAAACTAATATTTTGCAACTTAATTCGAGAAAAACTATTCAAATTTTATCTGCATGTTGACAATATAAAAGCTTATCACCAATAAAGGCATAATTTGAAATGTGTAGTCTGTGTCTGCATTATTGTTATCTAATGACTGCAACTCGGAGTTGTGGACCTTTGCCAAAATGCTTTTGACCTAGATAAGATGTTAACTCACACTAATAGGCTAATAAATTAATACGAGCGTAATTTAAAAATTTTGATTAATTTGTGCATTACGTCTGTTCTTTTGAACAATATGTACTAGTAATTCAAGTGTTATTACTAATAATAATTAACCGTACCTTTAATAATAATAATAATTTAATTCATACCTTTTTTACACACACTATTTCAAGGCAGTTACCTAAAATAAAATTAAAGCTTTCTACATTTAAGAAACAACCATAAACATTTCTAAATTACGAAAGCTTCTCAATAAAATCACTGCGAGATCGTGGATATGGTTGAAAACAATGTGATGTTATAAGGATTAGCTATAGGCTACAGGATTATTGCTTGTTACAGGTTAATTACATCTGAGTAAACTACAAAAACACAATCATAGAAAATCATTTAAAAAGTTTTCAAACAGATAAAGAAAACACATTTACAATAATTGCGTTGTTAGGGCAAAATGTACGCCCTATCCTTACAAAATGTGGCCTAGTGCATGTCCGGTTATTTAATTGCCGTACGTTGTATAGTAAGAACGTAACTCTCCCAAAATGTTTTTTTAAAAATTGTCTTCATACTGACGTCGAATCAAAACAAAGTGTGTGCGTGCGTGCGTGCGTGCGTGCGTGCGTGCGTGCGTGATTGTGTGCGTGCGTGATTGTGTGTGTGTGTGTGTGTGTGTGTGTGTGTGTGTGTGTGTGTGTGTGTGTGTGTGTGTGTGTGTGCGTGCGTGCGTGCGTGCGTGCGTGCGTGCGTGCGTGCGTGCGTGCGTGCGTGCGTGCGTGCGTGCGGGTGTGCGTGCGGGTGTGTGTGCGTGTGTGCGTGTGTGCGTGCGTGCGTGCGTGCGTGCGTGCGTGCGTGCGTGCGTGTGCGTGTGTGCGTGTGTGCGTGTGTGCGTGTGTGTGTGTGTGCGTGTGTGTGTGTGCGTGTGTGCGTGTGTGTGTGTGTGTGTGTGTGTGTGTGTGTGTGTGTGTGTGTGTGTGTGTGTGTGTGTGTGTGTGTGTGTGTGTGTGTGTGTGTGTGGGCGACCTACAGATTTTGTACAATGTGGCTGAAAACCTTAGAAGAAACTATGAACTCTCACGAAGTATAAGTCAGAGCCGATTTTTTTTTTTTTTTATTTGGTGTTTAACGTCCGACTATTGTGCACACTTGGGCTAATGCAGACGATGGAATGATTTTATAGCGTATGAAAATGCCAAGCCCTCGCCGGGAATCGAACCCGGATCCTCGGGGTGAAAGCCTAGTATGCTATCCACTAGACCACCGAGGCGGCTAAGAGCCGAACCTTGTATAATGAGTTAAACTTAGATGTTAATTAATTGCAGTCAAATCATAGAAACTCTAAGTTAATATGGTTAATCAAGGCAAGAACAGAGCTCATTAAGTTAAATAAATATTTAATAAATATTTAAAAATAATTTAAATAAATAAATATTCATATCTTCAGACAGGCTCTGATCTCTCTGCAATCTGAAAGAGGACGAAGATGTTCATAGCGAAGTGTCCGGTGCTGGTCGCTATAAGGAAGAAATGGTTCGGTGTTACTACTTTGGACAAGGGTCAACTTAAGGACATGCTAAATGGCAGCAAATGGATGTGCGTGAGTGGATATTGTAGAAGTGTTTGGCATTACAGATATGATTTAATTAAGGAGTCTAATTATTGAAAAAATTACAAAAAGAAAAATAGATACCCATAAAATTTGATGAAAAACAATTTTATAAAGACGAAAAACGTATAAGCAGTATGGTTAACTCTTCGGACGGTCTAAGGACCATGAGAAATGTCTAAAACATTGTTTACTTATGCACAAGTTAGTTCTAGTTATTTGTAGCTTTATAAAAACTGTACTTGTTCTAAGTATGTAAGTTTCCATGCAAAAAAGACTATATATAGCCGCATCGGTGGCCTAGTTGATAGCGTACTGGGCTTTCATCCCGAGGACCCGGGTTCGATTCCCGGCCAGGGATTGGCATTTTCATACGCTATAAATCATCCCATCGTCTGCATTAGCCCAAGTGTGCACAGAAGTCGGACGTTAAAAAAAAATCTTCAAAAGTTGAAACGTGCAGTAATAATCACTGTATAATTTTCACAATATTTTCTTAACAATATTCTCGGAAATTTTTGAACAATTTCTTCAACCTGAATTACGGCTACATATTGGACACACTGCCAAATACACGATTCGATTTCGGATCTTGACATTCATGTCCATAACAGCTCTACAGTTGGTCATATAATTGATAATTTTAAAAATAAGGTTTGTCTTGGAACACTGAAAAAACGTTCGACAAGATGGGTTTTTTGCCTCAACAAGATGTGGGATGTATTTGTGTGCAAAATGGAACTATGAAATACGTTTGTCAATGACTAACGCAATTCTGTATTGCAAAAACCACTTCTATATTTAGTTTATGTGCTAGATATTTTTAAACATTACAGTTTAAATGTTGCTCAATTTGCAGACGATAACAATTTTTATTATTAGATATGCCAATCAGGACCTTATCAACTATAACTATTTTGTCGTGAAATAGATAAAGGAAACAAAAGGGACAACAGATGAACCCTCAGAAATCAAGGTAGTTAATTTCACTTATAAATAGAAGCAATGTTACCTGTCATCCAATAATTATCAAATGATACAAAAATTTTGTTGGTAACTCAGTTAGGCACCTCGTATTTACATTCTAAGTGTCAAATGCAACACTTATCTATAATTATAGTTTCTGTTTATTACCAAAACGTATAAATAATAATAATTCATTTATTTTATTCGTTTTAACATTTGAACATTCTAAAATACTGAAAGACTAGAATGGAATAACTATTAAATAAAATAGTGGTGAAATTAGAATTGTTTATGTTTATCTGTGTTAAAGTTGCTTGATTTTGAAATACATAGTATCTAAACTGCCATATCTGTGAAAACCAGTTGTTTATGAATTCTTCACTTTTGCATTACATTTCTCTCAATTCGATTTCACTGCTCCACAATTTGCTGTAAAGAAGTATTTTTTTTTCAAAAATCCGTCTCTATGACTAAACGACAATCAGCTTTAAATTCTATTCTTTTGTAAGGTTAAATGGTTTTATACGTCTATTACGTGATGTTTTGATACGACCACAGGCTTATAAAGTAAAGCCGCCGCGGTGGCCTAGTTGATAGCGTACTGGGCTTTCACCCCGAGGACCCGGGTTCGATTCCCGGCCAGGGCTTGGAATTTTCATACGCTATAAATCATCCCATCGTCTCCATTAGCCCAAGTGTGCACAATAGTCGGACGTTAAAAAAAAAAAATGAGTAAATAGCACGATACGACTTCAAGCGCTATAATTGGTATCTTGAAACTACAAACTATAATTAAAATGACATCAAACCACTAAAGGCTCTAACAATGAATGATGAGACGAGATAGCGCAATGGCCGAACTTGTTAAACACAATAAAAGTATTTATCACGAAGGTTATCACAGATTAAAACAGTTGATTATCAAAGAAAACGTACAACCTTTGCAAGATCGCCAAATAAGTGCTTATTATGGAAAATTGGATTGACTCAAGCCTACAAAGTAAACTTCATTAAACTCTAGAGGCCTGGTTTATACAGAAACAAGAAGGCAAACTTTACTTGAAGTAGGCCTAAGCATATTGTTGGGGGAAAGAAAGGGAGGGTGTTTTATTTACTTTACGTAAAGGTAATAAATGCCTTCATTTTCAAAACACTTATTGTTTATTTACAAATTACAGTATTTAATTATATTTAATTAACGTATAATCAATTAATGGTACGAAGATGTTATTTTCTATATGAATTATAAACAAAGAGGAATGATTTCTTTAAGATTCCGTTAAGCTTTTTATTGTATTGTCTTTCATTACGTTGCAGACTCACTTTGATACTAAGGTCGTAACCGTAAAAATAATTACGAACTTTGTAAACGTCGGTTATTTTCGATAATAGCGCTAATGGTTCGAATTTTTCTTCGAAAAACCAAATCGAAAACAAAATTCCATTTAATTGAAAACTTCCCCTTTCTCCTTCTTATAGATTTGAGACAGCTGTATCTATACTGCCTCTTTTGTTATACAGAAGACAAATTAACAGAGCTCGATTTGAAGTGGAAAGCGTTCTTTTTCGAGAAAAATTACGAGAGTTAAAAACATTTATTTAATCACATATTAGTCCGTTGGTGAATGGCCTAGTACTTGTTACACACCACGCAAAAGAACCATTCTGCGTCGTAACGATCCATTATGACGTGAGGCAAGGGTAGTTTGTTGAAATTGTAGTTGTAGCTTGAAATTGGGCTGCTGGGGCGGTAGTCTGACATCCTTCATTCTCTACTACCGTACCTCCCCTTCCCCTCACTTAAAAATTCCTAAAATGACTCACAAGTTTTTTGAAACAAAGACTGCTCAGTGAAAAAGTCCTTGAACTTGCTGACACTATCAAAGATGTGAATGAGAAAACTAGGCGCAGTAAACGTTTGGGGAAAATGAAATGAGGCAACTTGTCTCCAAGTTCAAACTCAATGAAAGACAACTAATTACAGGATTTCGAGTGTATCTCCACTCCCAAGTGTTATCAGAAGTCTTACCGCGCTAAAACAGTCAATCAATTCGATAGCCATGTGATCAAGTCAATGTGAAAAAAGGTTTCTCACACTGAACATTGTCACAAATCACTGAATATTGCAACAGTTTCTGGCTTATTGTTTGTAAAGATCACTGGACTTCAGCTTCGGCTCTTTTATCCAGCTAAGTATATGTTGACTCTGGACACCATTCAGCATCAGCTGTCAAAAGACAAGAAGTACGATGAAAACATGTTAAAGTTTTGGGTAATCTTTTAGGATGGGAAGACAACTTAAACAATCATGAAACTGTACTTTTTACTGTTTTTGTTACTTTACTACAAGTACGATAAAAACATGTTAAAGTTTTGGGTAATCTTTTAGGATGTGCAGACAACTTAAACAAACATGAAACTGTGCTTTTTACTGTTTTTGTTACTTTACTACAAGTACGATGAAAACATGTTAAAGTTTTGGGTAATCTTTTAGGATGGGAAGACAACTTAAACAATCATGAAACTGTGCTTTTTACTGTTTTTGTTACTTTACTACAAGTACGATGAAAACATGTTAAAGTTTTGGGTAATCTTTTAGGATGGGAAGACAACTTAAACAAACATGAAACTGTGCTTTTTACTGTTTTTGTTACTTTACTACAAGTACGATGAAAACATGTTCAAGTTTTGGGTAATCTTTTAGGATGGGCAGACAACTTAAACAATCATGAAACTGTGCTTTTTACTGTTTTTGTTACTTTACTACAAGTACGATGAAAAGGATGTTCAGACAACTTAAACAATCATGAAACTGTGCTTTTTACTGTTTTTGTTACTTTACTACAATCCGTTTGTGTAATTATTTTGTAAAATAAAATTGTAATTGAAAAAAAACGTTTAAGTTTTTGCATAACCAAAGATTTGTTTAGGCCAATAATTTGGAATATCCTCTACACCCCCTGAAGGTTACACTTTCGGTACTTATGTTTCTAGAAATCGACCGCTACAAAATAGTATTTCCTTCTATTCAGTGTAAATTTTATCAATGTAACTACTTGTAAACACGCACACCCCATTCAATTACTTTTATGAGCAGTTCCCCTTATTTTAAAATAACTGAACATTTCATTTCATTGGTGTTTTCATAACGCATTTAAATTAAGAAAATTAATTTGGCGACTGTCATTGTTCATTTTTATATATTAAATGTGAAGTTTAAAATGTTCATACTTATGAAATACTGTTTTCAAATGAACGTGAGTTCAGAAAATTGCTTCCATCATGTGCGAATTTGTGAGACAGCTGCGTACAGCGATCATTTTTATTATTTTCGTTTGTGTTTGTTTTTTCTTGAAAAAATGTTTTAAAAAACTTAATCAAATAGCAAAAACAATTTTTTTTAATTAGTGTAATATAATATACGGTACTTAATTGTAGTATAGTGGTTGTACAATTCTCGTCACTACAAAACTGTAACGTCACAAAACTATTCTCACGGTTTTCATTTCAATCTTCCACTCCTCAGTTTTACTGTTTAATCTAGCGGAATGAGTTACCGGAAAACAGTATAATCTTCCAGTACATGGGATATTTAAAGTTGGAGAACTAGCGGGTCTACTTTAATGCCGCGGGTCTACTTGATTCCTTACTGCGGTTTGCAGCTCGTTGCACTCAAGTGCAGTTTACGGCGTCATGCACTGCAGAAACTGAACAAAACATTTTAAGATGACATGTGGAAATAATCTTTGGAATTACAACACATTTAAACTTTGTAACCCAGTAAGTTATTACAATGAACAAACACATAACATACAATAAGCAGCGAGGAAGGTACAACAATACTATCTGGAATACAGTATTGTAATGTATTGTAATTGTAATAGAATGCTATTTATTAATGGAAGGATGAACAAAAACTACAGTCATTTTCATATTATTTGATATTGCATAACTTACAAAGTCGATGGCTGCCATTTATATACAATTTTATATCATTTTTTTTCTGTTTAACGTCCGACTATTGTGCACACTTGGGCTAATGCAGACGATGGGATGATTTATAGCGTATGAAAATGCCAAGCCCTGGCCTGGAATCGAACCCGGGGCCTCGGGTGAAAGCCCAGTACGCTATCCACTAGGCCACCGAGGCGGTTTTCAATCCATACAAGCTTAACAGTTGTTCCGATCTCATTTTTGATGAAAAAACATTAAAAAGAAATTAAATTTTGTAAGGCTTTGTAATTTAACATCTCCTTGTAATCTGTCCTATCTCTTAGCGTTAGGGTAAAATGTCCAAAACTTTTACACCGTATGAAAGCATACAATAGCGATTTATATTTCTAGAACGGCTTAACAGTTTAAACTGAAAATTTGCACCGGACTTATCATTGTAAACATTATTTACAAAAATAATCAACTTGTTTTAACAATGCGTTCCAAAGTGTCAGCTATTCAAACATTGTAAACAGAAATTACTCGAAAACAGCACATTTTACGTAGCTTGTGTAATTTCCTGTCGAGCTGTAGGCTATCAAAACTATCGAACAAGTCGTAACAATAAAAGAGTCATTAGTTCGAATTGCTGAAGGCGGTAGGCTATTACATGACTACTGACTTACGTTATTCAGCAATATACAGTAATGAATGCTGATTTACAATTATCTTTTTCCCCATAGGTATAGCATTCGGCAGAACATTAAACGAGCTGCAAATATTAACTCTTGGGTTTTTTTCATAAAAATCAATTGTTTTTGAGTATTTTTATTGAAAATAGCCGCCATCTTGAAACGGATTATTTTTTAAAGTACGCCTTCACATTGATCAATACGGTTCAAAACTTCAGTTAAATAGGTTAACCTAGAGATAATAACGGAAAAACATAATGGCTGATAGCTGATAAAAAAATTCTTTCCGGACATATGTATATTTTCTTTCCAGACAACAGTTTTTTTTCTTTATTTTGACCCCTTTTAATCACTTGCTAAATTATATCTGTGCATTAAAGAAACACTCTGCATAAAATTTTAATAGTTTATTTTTAATTAACTACAGCCTACAATACCACATACTGTGTTGTATTTCTAGAGCATGAATCAGATAACCTTGATATAAGTCAAACAACAATACGCATATCCTTATATCCTTCCAAATAATGGATTCATATTAAATATAACTGAAATTTGAACTGAAAAATACAGTTTAGTGCAAGTAATTAGTTTTGCCCTACTTTCATTAGTCAAGATTGGGTTAAACGAAGCTTAGGGGTGAAAGCCTAGTACGTTATCAACTAGGCCACCGAGGCGGCTCAATTTTATTTCAACATGTGTTCTAGATTCATAGGCAATACAGTATTTTTCTAATATTGTACGTTGTAAGTTACGCTTTTCTGGTGACTGATGACTAAATATGTATGCATTGTGACTAATTTTTCAAAAAGCCTATGACTAAACATATCTACTTTATAAACAAAATAGGCTATGATGTCAGCGGATGGTTTATCTATGTTTAAATCCACTCTCAATTAATACTGAATGAACTGTATATTATTATTATTTATTGACTGACATTGGTAAAAGGTTACGCCTTTTTATACAGCATTAAAGTATTTTACCGTAAAAATTAAATACAGTATTACAACTTAATCTGTGTTTTCTAATTCCAACCGCCAGTTCTAGACACGAAAGTGAAACTACTGATGCAGATAAAAGGGTCCTTTTGACAGGATCTAGGAGCTGTTGACCCGTACAGATGAATCTTGATGGCAATTATGCAGCGCACTCAATTAAGATGTGTTCTGTTGTTTTTGGTGATTCGCCGCACAGACGAGATTCAAACTAGAGGAAGGGATAATACAACCTCAGACACTGCGGTCAACAGACCTATTGTGCAACTAAACCTCTTGAGTACATTGATGCCCTTAAGCAAGTTCCAACAATCCGCTGACTAGCTCTTACTGCTGAAGATCCCTTGGTTCCTGGAAACCAAAACCCCTATCCTCCTACTAGCAAGAGTCTCACAATCGTGAATCATGTGTCCTGCAGTTTCCTCTTCTTTCCTGCACAACCTATACACGGTTTCTGATGATAATTTAAGTCAGCTACTAAGTGCATTTAAACAAATGAACTCGAGCGATTCATGACTTGTTACAATTGTCTGATGGTCACACGACTAACATCAAATAGACGTGACCTGTAATTTGTAGAGGGATAGTGAAAATTTTAGATCTATAATTTACACCTCTAGCCTAATGAGAGATGCACATTTTCTAGTATCTAATGTCAGGAATTTTTTTCTGTGTGGAGTTAACTCACAAACACTGGACAGACTGGCAAACTTGCTTACAGGCTCATCTGCCATCTTATTTTTCGTCACTACCTGATGACCTGGTACCCAAAATTAGTTAGGTTTTGTTGAATACCTTTTATTTCCTTTATCGATATCGCATATACCTTAACAAAATGGGAGAAGAGTTACGATAAGGTGAATCCGGTTTTTGTTTTGCCTAAATTATATTTTTTAAACCAGTTAGTCTAATGACGACAATGGATCAACGTTAGTGGTAAGGATAAAAGGATAAAGGCTGTAACTGCACTTTCTAGTCCACAACCTTGAAGGGCGCAGTTCAACAGACTGGCCGGTGCCTTAGCCGCATCGACCACCGAGCATTTGAACCCTGTAGTAAACTTAGCATCAATAAATTTAAAGATTGAATCACTCCGAAACTTACAGTTTACACTAAAAGTCAGCAACGTGTACTTGAAGAATAAGTACAATACTTACATTAAATATTTATAAAACATAGTAGGCCCAATAGACCCATCCTACTCGCAGTATTAGTTCCTTACTGAACGAAAAACTTTGAAAGTATTGCAACTGGGGAAAAGGATTTTGAAATATTAATGAATTAGTCCTTTTTCAGATCCCCTGAGTACAAAAGTGGTTTACATTTGAATGTCTGTCCACCGCCCCGCAGTTGGTGAACGCGCGTGTATTTTTGTAAATATTTAACTAGTTGTCCACATTTCAACAATTTTTTTTAATTTTTCGGAAGTTTTTATTTCAAAATCGTTTTCTGGTAAAAAATATTTTAAATTAATTTATTAAATATAATCCTTAACAAATACCCAAACAAACTACATTTACAGAAAATCCAATTTAGGGAATATCGAAAAACTGGAAAATAGGCCTGACTTCTAAAAACTGTTCCCTCAGACTTTGCTCAAATTTTGGTTTTATAACTGAAGAACTGAATCGAAAAATTAAAGAAAACTAGACTGTATTGGTGTTTTTTAAATTAGTTATTTTCTCTGTAATTGTACATTCCTTTACTAATAATTTGACACTCTTGAGTTATTATTGTTTACGTTCGATCAAAATTTGAAGAAACCTGTTTCTGTCGATAAATTTTGAACGGAATCTTTTGGTGTAAATATTAATTTTATGTGAAAAACGTTTTTCGTAATTCTGAATTGTTGACGATTTTTACAAAATAGAAAATAGCACGGTAAAAACGTTAGTCACTTTTTGAGAACGCCGAAATTCTCTTTCAAAACTTATTTAGTTATCGTGGGTCACACTGTTTTAATATGTTTTTAACAGTGGAACTATTTTAAAAACAACGAAATAACGTTTATATTTTAATAGTTTTCTGATTGAATTTGGTTAACTACATTATTAATAAACATTTTTTCCGTAGTAGATTACAATATTTTTTTTAAACACGGCATACTATACTATCTATGTTACGAGAAGATGCATTAAAGAGTATTAACTGGTTTATAGCAGCTTAGTGTTATAAACTGTAATTTATGGCAACAAGGATACTAAAATATACTTACTTGTGTTATAAATTCAGTAGTTATAATCTTAAGAACATATGTAACATTAATGTTTTCAGGTGATCTACTTAATACTTGTTTAGCAACAAGGACAATAAATATTCTAACAACATACTAAACACAAATGTTCTTGTTTTGTGTGTTTTAAATATTATTTACAAAGGATTATGAAGTTCATAATTTTTATGTTAGTGAATTTCCATTGGAAAATGTTCTATTTGAGTGGCCATCATGGTAAGGTCCTGACTCGGAACCTTTATCTGAGGATCGATAGAAATTGTACGAATATACACGTACAACTTGGCACACAGATAGATTTTCTTAATAACTTCTACAGGTTTGCTACAAAGCGAAATTCGATCAACAGTGTTAAAATGGTGGTCGTTTCAAAATTTAAAAAAATCATAACTTCTTTATCGTATAGGCCTACTTTTTTCAAATCTAATTTCACCATCATGATCAGCGTTAAAATCTGCATGTGTAAGAATTTAGAATCAAAATCTATTTAAAATACGAAAATGAATTTGAAAGCGGTCAGGGTTCATTTTCTTATAACTTTAGAATTTAAATATGCTAATTTATGCCAATTTGATAAAAAATTTGCAAAAAAGTTGATTTTAGTAGACTAATAGATTTGGCAAGTTCTTTTTCATAAAAATCCGCTCAAACATTTGAAATATTAAAAAACATGCACATTTAAAAAATATAATTTCACCATCACAATCTGCGAAGAGTGCATGCGTCTCCCCTCCCACACATCCATTAAAAGATTGTGTTGTATAAAGAGACCAATGTACAGGCGCTTTGTGAAGCATTGTTTTTTAAAATTTATAATGCTAATAGTGCTGATTATTTCAAAAAAAAGTTATAGCGCACATTACGATAGTGAAATATTATTTTTAAATGATTATAAGTTAAGAAAAGTAATGTTAGAAATTTACATCCATCACGTCTGTGACACACCTTACTTGTAGGAACTGTTACTGTATACTAGTACTGTTTTGTTGTTACAAAATAATACGTGTTTTATTCTAGAGAATGTTTAGTTGTCATTTTTAAAGTAACAATTATGCAGTAAGGGCACAAGCTCTTCCAAAATATTTTTTCCAAAATTTCGTCATACTGATGTCGAATCAAATAAAGTTCCGTAGTACACAATATATACATTTTCATTCTCGATTCGTTTTTCTCTATAGTGAGAAATTGTGGCACCATTTTTGCTCAAACATTTTGCATGTTCAATGATTCATATGTTTTTAATTCTGAAGTTCCAGCAAGAGCTCGAACAATCAGACGACTATTCTCGTGAAGAACGCTTCACCCGTCCAGGTGTCCGCGTTTCGATAAATGCGAATTTTTCACGCAATGAAGATTTTGTTGCCCGTTCTCTAGCGGCCGGAACACAACAAGATCTCGCAGGAAAATTTCTGTGTGTTTACGGAAACTAAATTTACTGGGATGGAGTCTCGCGCGCGCGCACCGCGCATGATATCAACTTCCGAAAACGTTTTTTTCCAGTTTTGGCAACTGTTTTTAAGGTTACGTTAAGGACCTAGGCCGGGGGTTGCGCGTTTAGAGAGAGAGAGAGAGAGAGAGAGAGAGAGAGAGAGAGAGAGAGAGAGAGAGAGAGAGAGAGAGAGAGAGAGAGGGAGAGACTCAAATGTTGAATTAAAGAAAAGTCATACCACATAGCTTCCCCGCCGTTTTTCTTGACGGTCTCCGCTGGCCCGCGCTCGGGTTGGCAGTCACAAGCGGTCAGGAAACGGAAATAGTTGTTGCTCCTGCCAGTAGTCATATGCTTGTCTCAAAGATTAAGCCATGCAAATCTCAGTACGAGCCAAAACAAGGTGAAACCGCGAAAGGCTCAAAAATCAGTTATGGTTTTCTTTATCTAATTCATATTATATTTCTGAAAGTTTGTGTGTTTGTTTGTTATTCAATCACGCTTTAACCACTGGACCAATTGAGATGAAACTTGGTACGTATATGGTTTAAGTATCAGAGATACATATAGGCCTATTTCCGTTTTACAAAACGTCATTATACTACTTACCCAGCCCAAAATAATTATCAGTTTTTAGTTTTGTAACATCTGTTAACTATAGTTAGGTTTAATTACTGTTTACTGAACATGAGATTTAGGCACCTGAGATGGACATGATCTAATCCCATTTTACAAATCTTAATCTATGTTTTATTTATTGCAAAATTATTGTTTTTAATGTTACATTTTCATCTAATAATCACAATCTGGTATTTTTCATTTAAGACTATTCAATGTTTTTAAAGCAGACTGCAGAATATATATATTATATACAATTTTATTAGGATACTTTAATTGTAAGGTAGTATATATATTTGTGTAATTACATTATATGAAAAAATGGTAAATATGCAGTGCAGCATCTATTGGAGTTTTCGATATTTTTCTTACTAAAATGCTTTATTATGTACCCAAAAGCAAAAATCCAAAATATGAAAGCAGGAGAAGTACGATAAAAATCGAAAATAAAAGTGACCAACATAACCTCAAAATTGCTACCGGCGAAAATCGGTACCGTGTTGTGCTGATTTTAGACGTATTTTTAAAACAATAAAAATACTGATCTACAGATCAGTAAAACAATAAAAATACGTCTAACGCGGGTTTGGGTGATAGGAAACCCATTTTTTAAAAGAATAGTGCATAACCTAAGTGACACGGTTGTTAGGCCTAACACGGTGATGCGTGAAAAAACCTTTATATTTTTTTAAAGATTATTTGGCTACATATCCTAACTGTCACGGTTGTTAGGCCAAACACGGTGATGCGTAAAAAAACCTTTATATTTTTTTAAAGAATACTGCATATCCTAACTGACACGGTTGTTAGGCCTATCACGGAGATGTGTGAAAAAACCTTTAAAATTTTTAAAAGAATACTAAGTATATTAACTGACACGGTTATTAGGCCTAACACGGTGATGTGTAAAAAAACTTTTATATTGTTTTAAAGAATACTACATATCTTAACTGATATGATTGTTGGGCCTATCATTGTGATGTGTGAAAAAAACCTTTATTTTTTTAAAGAGTTTCCAAACCTTAACTGACACGGTTGTCAGGCCTAACATAGTGATGCGTGATAAATCTTTATATTTTTTTAAAGAATACTCCATAAGCTAACTAACGTAGTTGTTAGGCCTAACACGGTGATGCATTAAAAGAACCTTTATTTATTTTTTTCAAAAGAGTACTCCATAACCTAACTGACACGGTTGTTGGGCCTAATACGGTTATGCATGGAAAAAAACTTTATATTTTTTTTGAAGAGTACTCCATAACTTAACTAACACGGTGATGCGTGAAAAAACCTTTATATTTTTTTAAAGAGTACTACATATCCTGGACACGGTTGTTGGACCTATCACGGTGATGCGTCAAAAAACTTTTATATTTTTTTAAAAAATACTAGGCTACATATCCTGACACGGTTGTTAGGCCTAACATAGTGATGCGTGAAAAATCTTTATATTTTTTTACAGAATATTCCATTAGCAAACTAATATGGTTGTTAGGCCTAACACGGTGAAGCATTAAAAAAACCTTTATTTATTTTTTTAAAAAGAGTACTCTAAACCTAACTGACACGGTTGTTGGGTTAAACGTTGATGCAGGAAAAAACAATACTCCATAACTTAACTAACACGGTGGTGCGTTAAAAAAAACCTTTATTTTAAAAAAGAAATTTACCATAACCTGATACGGTTGTTGGTCCTAACACGGTGATGCTTGATCTTTAATGTATATTACGATTGCGGGAAAAGCCGTGACGGGTAACCGGTAATCATATTATATTTCTGAAAGTTTGTTTTTGTTTATTTGTTTGTTATTCAATCATACTTTAACTACTTGACCAATTGAGATTAAATTTGGTATGAACACAATTTAGGTACCTGAGATAAACACAATATTATTCCAGTTTAATTGAATAATAGTGACTATTTAATAATACTGTATTTTATTAAAATATGACAGGACCCTGTTTTAGAGTAACGAGTAGCAAAAATGTATATTTCTTGGCCGAAAACCATAAATCGTATAATATTGTATATAGCAATATATTAAAATGAAATGACCTATTCTGATTTTGAAAATCGACTATAAATTTTATTGCTTATATTATAATTGCAGGCAAAGCCGCAACGGGTAACAGCTAGTTATAAAATAGTTTTCTCGACGATGTCGTCCGCTTTTGATGTTGAGGTTTGTCTAGGGTGCTTTGGGTGTGTCACATCCTTCCACTCAACGCTTACTTTAAACGCGGCATGAGTTTATTTAGCAGTTCCCCCAGTTTCACAAGAAGCTCGAGGGTAACTCGTTGCTCCATCTGAACACTGCATTTTTTCAGATACAGAACGTGCGATCGCTACAACGAGACTGAGCGATTTACAATCGTGCCCATCGAGCTCAAAATGGAGGTAAAATCAACAGACACAGACATGTTTAAACCTGTCACGGCGCGCTCGTTTTGCCGGTAGCAGCATGTCCGGTTATTTAATTGCCGCACGTTGTATAGTAAGGACGTAGCTCTCCCAAAATGTTTTTTAAGTTTTCTTCGTACTGATGTCGAATCAAAACAAAGTGTGTGTGTGTGTGTGTGTGTGTGTGTGTGTGTGTGTGTGTGTGTGTGTGTGTGTGTGTGTGTGTGTGTGTGTGTGTGTGTGTGTGTGTGTGTGTGTGTGTGTGTGTGTGTGTGTGTGTGTGTGTGTGTGTGTGTGTGTGTGTGTGTGTGTGTGTGTGTGTGTGTGTGTGTGCGCGTGTGTGTGTGTGTGCGTGTGTGTGTGTGTGTGTGTGTGTGTGTGTGTGTGTGTGTGTGTGTGTGTGTGTGTGTGTGTGTGTGTGTGTGTGTGTGTGTGTGTGTGTGTGTGTGTGTGTGTGTGTGTGTGTGTGTGTGTGTGTGTGTGTGTGTGTGTGTGTGTGTGTGTGTGTGTGTGTGTGTGTGTGTGTGTGTGTGTGTGTGTGTGTGTGTGTGTGTGTGTGTGTGTGTGTGTGTGTGTGTAGGCGACCTACTTGCCTATAGAACAGATTTTGTACAATGTGGCTGAAAACCTTAGAAGAAACTATGAACTCTCACAAAGTAGAAGTCAAAGCCGAACCTTGTATAATGAGTTAAATTTAGATGTTAATTAATTGCAGTCAAATCATAGAAACTCTAAGTTAATATGGTTAATCAAGGCAAGAACAGATCTGATTAAGTTAAATAAATATTCGTTCATATCTTCAGACAGGCTCTGATCTCTCTGCAATCTGAAAGAGGACGAAGATGTTCATAGCGAAGTGTCCGGTGCTGGTCGCTATAAGGAAGCAATGGTTCGGTGTTGCTACTTTGGACAGGGGTCAACTTAAGGACATGCTAAATGGCAGCAAATGGATGTGCGTGAGTGGATATTGTAGAAGTGTTTGACATTACAGATATGATTTAATCAAGGAGTCTAATTATTGAAAAAATTACAAAAAAAAATAGATACCCATAAAATTTGATGAAAAACAATTTTATAAAGACGAAAAACGTATAAGCAGTATGGTTAACTCTTCGGACGGTCTAAGGACCATGAGAAATGTCTAAAACATTGTTTACTTATGCACAAGTTAGTTCTAGTTATTTGTAGCTTTATAAAAACTGTACTTGTTCTAAATATGTAAATTTCCATGCAAAAAAGACTATATATAGCCGCATCGGTGGCCTAGTTGATAGCGTACTGGGCTTTCATCCCGAGGACCCGGGTTCGATTCCCGGCCAGGGATTGGCATTTTCATACGCTATAAATCATCCCATCGTCTGCATTAGCCCAAGTGTGCACAATAGTCGGACGTTAAAAAAAAAATAAAAAAAATAAAATAAAATAAAATAATATATATTCAATATGCACAGAATATGGTATAATATTTTGTGGAGTGTTTCAATGATATCTGTAACCAAATGCTAGTTTTTTTCTTTTAAAACGATACAAAATGGAGGACAGAAGTAAAAACATTTCGCACATAATATTTTTATCATGGCAGTCTAGGTTTGTCTTAATGTTTGTTCTGTCACACCCTATATTTCTAATGTTGAAATTGAAGTTTGAAACTTCATTAACATGAGTGAAAGTACTGAAAGTGTTTCAGTGTTGAAGTTATCCGAGCCTTGCTTAATTACCTAATTAGCACACCAGAGTGCTCCACCTTGCGGTCCACCGCTAGAAAGCCATTCGTTGTCTGTAGGAAGCCAAAATACGGTGAAATGTATTAAAAAATGCTTCAGGTCTTAAAACAGCTAAAATTGTCAAGCATTGGGTAAGCATAGGTATATGCATGTTAATATGTATAGTTTCGAAGCGGTAACTGCAGGTTAGAATAAAGCAGACTCACGTACTCGATTATTTACGATAAGGCTCATTCCCGAAGGTTTTTGCGAGTTTTTAACGACTTTACACCAGAAAATGAGCTATTGTAGCCGCCATCATGGCATATATACATATGTGTTAGGAAAGTCACGTGGTCCGATTTTATTCAAACTTAAAAAAACCAATAAATTTTGGTAAAAGCTTGGACAAGTTCGTTAACAAGCGAAATTCGTTCAACAGTTTCAAAATGGCAGCAACTTTGAAACATTAAAAATTCATTAACTATTTTTGTCTTAATGTTTTGAAAATCTGTTTTTTACCATCAAAATCGACGTTAACAACTACGTAAATTAGCATTAAATTTTTTTAAGTTATGTTGAAAATAATAATTTTATTTTAACAGCGGTCAGGGTTCAATTTCATGGTTTCAATGTAATTTAAAAAAATTAAAATTCAGATATTCTAATGGTGACAACTGAATATAACAAAGAGTAAGATAATGAAAATGAAAATATTTTTCGAAATTTGCTTCTATTTCTATGAAGTCAGCAAGGTCCAGGATTGTGGCACTGAATTTTTAAAAACTTTGAAGCTGACATACAAACTTGAGGTATAAATACTTAAACAATGTCTATATACAAAAGTTTTCTTCCTTTAAATACGTTTCTTACATTTTTTATTGCGATTTAAAATTTTTAACGATCGAAATTGTTGTTGATATAGCGAAAGTTTCGTTTGAGTATTTTTAGGTTAAACTTGCTCTAACTTTTAATAAAAATCATTGCAGCAGTCGATTTTGAGAAAATCAGATTTTAAAATTAATACACAAAGAGTTCTGCAGAAAAAAGGCCTGGCGAATTTGTAAAATTTACGAAAAATATTACTGAACGAACTTTATTAAAAATGCACGATCTTTCTCCATGAAATTGTAAATATTGTGATAGGACAAACTGTTCAGCCGGTATTACATTCGTGATCGTTAAACAAAATGCCGACATATTAAAAACGGCTTTACTCAAGGTATCTGCGTGCCAAATTTTAAAACAATCAGTCATTGCGTCTGGCCAAAACTGCGTAACAAACAAATGAGTTGAAATGGAGAACTCGTTACGCTGTCAAATAAAAAAATGATGAAAGTAAATACAAGTCAGTCAGGTCGTTTTATCCGATCGATGTTTTTTATTTTTTTAATGATAAGTATATATGCCAAAATAGATCGTCAAGGATTTAGACATCATTTTTAATTTAGTGCTAAGCTTGATTGACTTTCAAAGTTAAGTGGTTAATCCTATACGTCATTGGCTCACCGGATCATGCTGTAATTTTAGTCGTCTACGAAAATGTATAACAACTGATTGCTCCAAATTTGAAGTAAAGACGTTCATTTGACGAGTCGAGAGTTAATCGATACTACACTGACTCAAATTTACTTATGACTATGTATCAAAAATCGATTAACGGTTTTTTCGATATAGGCTAAAACACAATAGCGAAACACGCACGAAATGTTAAAGGAATTAATTAAGTTTAGAATATGACAAATATAGAGCGCTGGTAGATAATTAGATATATACGATGCTGACATTGATTGATCGATGTGTCTGTCAGTCTATTGACAAACTGTCATTCCGCGACAAAAAACGCAACTCTGATCTTACTTGTGTTCTGTATTTAGAGGTATGCACAAACACAGAGTTAATTAACCGTACGCGCGAGTACGCGTGTATACGGTATTAGAGTAAAAGCTTTTGCTCCGATTCGGTTCAAACTTTTGTACTAAATTCTAAGGAAATTTCAGCCCTCAACTTGTACAGAATGTAGGGGAATAATTAATGAAGAATGAATGAGCGCCTACCTCTTGGTTTACTTCTCATTTTATCATTAAACGTGGAACGTTCAGCTCACGTTATTTAAATGTCGGTCATGTACAGAGTTATTGAATCATAAACCGGGATTTGCTCCTTTCTTCACATAATTAGAAGCCATAACTCAATTTACCGCTTGAGCCTGTCCGGGCTTTATCTGGAGTAGCAAATTGAAATCTTCTGCATGCAATTTAATTATCAACATAACTTACGTTAACTGAATTACAAAGCTATCTTGTATCACAGTGTACAACGGAATACTTTAGGATATGCAATTAAAAGTGAAACTAATTTATGGTTTAGATACGCAATACTTTGTAATAAAATTGTGTACTTTATATTGTTATTATACGTTTGAAGTTGAAAAAATGATGCATATTTTGAAAATCAGTATTTGTAATGTTGTCTAACGAAACTTGTTTAATTGGCTTGAAGCAATAGTTTGGTGTCCTACATGTCGTTTCGTATTTTTATTTAAAATGTTTGTATTGTTTCATTAAAGATACATTTTCTAATTTATGAAAACAAAAATACAATTTACGCATAAAGTCCTAACAACAAAGAACTCCTCTTCTCTCTCTCTCTCTCTATCTATCTATCTATCTATCTCTGTCTGTCTGTCTCTCTCTCTCTCTCTCTCTCTCTCTCTCTCTCTATCTATCTATCTATCTCTCTCTCTCTCTCTCTCTCTCTCTCTGTCTCTCTCTCTCTCTCTCTCTCTCTCTCTCTCTCTCTCTCTCTCTATCTATCTATCTATCTATCTATCTCTGCCTCTCTGTCTCTCTCTCTGTCTGTCTGTCTGTCTGTCTGTCTCTCTCTCTCTCTCTCTCTCTCTCTCTCTCTCTCTCTCTCTCTCTCTCTCTCTCTCTCTCTCTATCTATCTCTGCCTCTCTGTCTCTCTCTCTGTGTCTGTCTGTCTCTCTCTCTCTCTCTATCTATCTATCTCTCTGTCTCTGTCTCTCTCTCTCTCTCTCTCTCTCTCTCTCTCTCTCTCTCTCACACACACACACACACACACGATATAATAACATTGTAAATACAGTAGTGTATATATATTGATATGGTATATTTACTACATCATAAGGTTCAAAATGTTACACAACAATTCTTCCGTTCATTATTCCTTTAAAAAATCCAGTTATGAAGATATCAATTATAATAAAAGTAACAAATTGAACTGATATCATAAAATCGATTAGTCAGATTTAATGAAATGAAAGTCATATACGAAAAATCATAATTCAAGTCAATGTAACTTCCGAAACAAAAACACATAACTGTTCCAGAGTAAATTATTTTTACACAGAGTTAATTAACCGTACGGTATTGTATTAAAAATAAAATTTTACAACATTCAGGATCTTTTTGTTTTGTTTTGTTTTTTTGATTTACACCCAAACCGATTTTTTTAAATTTAAAATTTTCGACACTAATTTCAGTTATAAATCTTCAAAATCTGATTACTATTTTAAAAAAAATGTTAATGATTGATATTTCCCGTATGTTCGTATTGCAATTTGTTCGGACATTTCCCATCGTATGTCCACGTAAAGCAGTATACGGTGTGACTCTAAAGCGTCTGACTTAATACCTGACCATGCACCAAGAGCGGAGCCTAGATGCCTATTTTTGAGAAACTATAAATGACTTTTCAGTTTTTTCGGATTGTTAGCCGTGTAAAAAAATAATACCTGTTTTGCATTCATGCACAACTTGATTTTTAACATTTTTACTAGAAAAGAGCTTCATATCCCTTTCTTTTAAATGAACATAGCTGTCGACGTTGCTTGGACACACACACACACACACACACACACACACACACACACACACACACACACACACACACACACACACACACACACACACACACACACACACACAATGCTTGAAGCCGTAAAAAAATTATCAAAATCTCAAAACTAAATTATTGTATAACTAAGGCCAAAATATTTTAATTTTATTTCATTTTTTGTTGTGTATTGGTAAAACGTTCAACATATTAGTCGTCATGTAAACTAACAAATTTGTAATGTATAATGATTTAGTAGTTGTTTGGAAATTAGGAGTAAAGCAAATGTATGGAGTATCTGTTTTACTTTTTTTTAGAGTAGATATGATTACAGCTCCTTGAGTAAACCAGAGTCGAATGCTTTACTGTCGATGGTAACACTAAGTTATTTACGCTCCAGCAATACGTACAAATTACTAAAGTCAACCCAAACCCGAACTGCTAGACTCTTTAAACGGCCCATACTCGGGCGAACCGGTTCTTGCGAACTAAATGCGCCATTTTTTCGCCCGTGTGTGGGACGCTTCGAATCAAATTCGCGACAAACTTTGTCTTCCATCTGGTTGGGAAACAGTGTTCGGTTCGCCGCTAGGCCGTACCGCTTTCGTCCCTGTGTAGAAGAAATAGAACCTTCTTCGCCGTCTTGTCAGTTCTACAACTGTGCTCGAGTGTTTTAGTTTCCTAGATCAAAGTTGATTTTTCACCAAAATATCCGGTACACAGAGTGTTAAATTTATAAACCCCGCTTTAGGGAGCACACTTATATATTCTATATTGCCCTGCAAGTCTCTGGAATGATTAATCCCAGTGATTGTGGCGATATTGCACATACCAATTTATCTCTAAATTCCTGCCAGGAGCTAGATAGCGAAGCGTAGCAACAAGACAGTGTTGGCCGATATAAGTGTCCTCGTGTTTGTTTCTTGTTTCGATATTAGATGTGTTACAAGTTCCAATATATAATTAAATTCAACTTAATTCATTCTTCAATAATTTTTATAGTCATTCGCACTACTTTCCATGAGATGATTTAAAATATTCAAATGTGACCACTTCTCCCTCTCAAGTAATCACTTTTTTGACCGCTTTCTTCTCTTCTTTCGTTTTTTTTAACACCACACTCGTCTGAAACAATGACAACAGCTGCAATTTTCGAACAACTCATTTCTGCATCTGGAGCGAAACTGGAATTGGCGAACCGTTCCTTGTTTCCTCACCACCGTGTGCGGTGAAGACGAACACTAACTTTGCTCGCCCGTGTATGGACCGCTTTACACAACAATGCGTACAAACTAGACTTGTCAGCACCATTACTACAAACAAACTGGATTATTAAAGTCAACATCAACTTTGAAAGCTAAACTATTTAAGTCAACACCAGAGTTGACTATTGTACTTTTGATGTCAAAACCAGAGTTACATTTACTGGTACACTACTTATTAGGCCAACGGAAGCGCTGACTAATTAGTTGGTTATTGAAGTAAATTTATATTGACTCTGAGTATTGAAGTTACCATTAGAGATGAGTTGACTTATATACTTTTAAAATCAACAATAACTTCTATTACTAGAATTTAAAATCTAACACAAGAGTTTACTGTTTTGCAATTGAAATAAAAACCCAAGTTGCATTGACTGTTAGACAAATAGTATTCAACCAGCGTTGCTACAAGGAAAATGAACTGAATGCCGGGAATTAAACGTATATTAAGGAAATACCGTATACGAAGTATTTAAAAAGATACGCTACATTATGGAATAATGTTCCCTTTTACGTTGAATAAGGAAAACTATTCACATTTTTACATTATGAAGTATATTTTTAACCAGATGTTACTGGTTTATTTAATTTGTATCTATTAAATACCTGTTGTTACTTTTATCAATGAGTCTATAATATATGCAGCTTCCACCAAATGTTAAAATCAAGATGCCAGAATAACCGCTTAGTACCAAAACCCGACGTCAGAGCGCTCTGAACTCGTTTTTCTACAACCTGCCCTGTAGAAGTCTACATTCGTAAGTCTATAAATTGCTGCAGTGACGTGAATTTATCTTACACTCGACTAAGATGTCTAAATATCATTGCTGATTCATACATTAACGAAAAACCTAATTGTAGTCTCAAAAGTTAACTTAAACGTACCGTGGTTCATTTCTTTTCTGATAGATAGCGCTCTATATTTTCAGTCACACAATTTCCTATATGTATTACAGACACAAGGCTTTTATTCACAGTTTTACATCAAAGCAACAGTTTTGTTTAATTAAACAAAATTATTTACTCCATGGTTACGTCCAGACCCAGAATGTACTAGGGTTGTCCGTAAAATAAGGTTCCCAATAATGTTTCACAATGAAAAACATGTTTATTTGCATTAAATAGTATATTTTTGGAAAGATCACTTTTTTTCTATTTTTTGACATAATCGCCATTGATATCGATGAATTTTTGCATACGGTGAACAATCAATATTTTGTATGTCTGAATCGGGAAACTCTCTCGCCACGCCGCGAAGCTTAAAACTTTTTCTTTCAGCTCCTGTCTGGTACTGAAATGCGTTCCACCTACTTGTTTCTTCAAATTAGGGAAGAGATGGTAGTCACTTGGGGCTAAGTCCAGGCTGTAGGGCGGATGTGTGACAGTATTCCATCCAAATTGGTTGATGAGATCGGTTGTTACCTGGCGGTGTGCGGACGAGCGTTGTCTTGATGGAAACAAATTCTATTCGTTAGCATGCCTCTCCTCTTGTTTTGAATCGCGCTGCGAAGGTTCCTTAACGTCTCACAGTAACGATCAGCATTGATTGTTGTGCCAGTATCCATGAATTTGCACAATAATAACCCCTTCCTGTCCCAAAACACGCTCGCCATGACTTTGCCGGAAGACAGTTTTTGTTTGAACTTCCGCGGCTTCGGCGACTCTGGATGTTTCCACTGACGTGATTGTTCTTTCGTTTCCAATATTGTATAGTGTACCCAGGTCTCGTCCCCAGCGACAATGGAGTCCAAGAATTTCTGACCACCGGTTTCGTAGGTCTGAAGAAATTCGCGTGCGGCATAAATCCGTTGCCGTTTGTGGTCTGCTGTAAGCCGTCTTAGAACCCACTTTGCACACACATTTTGCTATATCCTAAATGGTTTGTCAAACTTTTATCAATGCAAGTCTTTCTGACATCAGCGATCATCTCGGAGGGCTCCCAAACAGTCATCCTTGTTTCTTCCACTTACGCAATCATTTCGTCCGAAACAGATGGACGTCCGGAATGCTGTTCGTCATGAAAGTCCGTCTTTGAATTCTCCGCACCGTTTGCGCACATGTTGTATGCTCATACATTTTTCTCTGTAGACTTCACCCAGTTGGATATGAATGTCCACCAGCGCAGTGCTTTTTGCACACAAAAAAAGAATAACAGAGCGTAATTCGCACCTGGCGGGAGACAGAAGAGGCAACTCCATTATTAACGGCTACCAAGCCAAGACTGAGCGTCGCAGAGCGCTCGCGGAGTGGGGATTGGGAGCGGAGGAACCAAGCTGCAAGCCAAGGTCACCGAATCCCGCGTAACAACGTTCGCAGCGACTTGGGAACCTTACTTTACGGACAACCCTCGTATATATGTCAGTTCCACCACAGTGTTGCTCGAGTGTTGTAAAAGTTGATTTTTTTTCACCAAAATGTCCGATAAACAGAGTGTTAAATCTATTTAACACGCTCGTATTTACAGAAAATTACCGTATGGACGCAAAAAACAAGTCCACTGTTATGCGACTGTACAAGTTCCAAACTACAGGTAACAACGAAAAAGTGGTTTACTGCAAATGCAAAAAAAAGTGGTCAAATTGCTAACGCCAGAAAAAGTGGTTGGCATGCAAAATGCATATATTTGTAGTCCCAAAAAATCTGCACCACTCCGATCAAATGGTTTAGGCCCCCTCAGTCACTTGATTTATCTCCCTGACGTTTTCTTATGGGGAAGCATTCACGTATGATGTTGCTTACAAAAATCATCCTCGAATTGCAAGGACGAATCGAACAATGTATTGCTGCAATTTCTCAACAAATATTACAACTTGTGTTTAACAACATTCAAAGTCGTATTCAGTTGTGTGAATCGCATAGAGGAGCCCACTTTTAACAGTTTTTTTTTTGTAATTAACTAGTAAAATAAAGTAACTTTGTTATTTCCGCTAAAGGTTGATTCACTTTTTGAACACTCTGTAGATTCTGAGTGAGTGAATTTTTAAGAAAGTAAGGATATCGCTTCATGCTGTCGTCATGGTAACGAGGGTCTGACACATGAAAAACAAGTTGATATTCACGTGCGGCTCATCACTGTAGGCCTCGCAAACAAATTGTTGGAATCAGTCCAGATACATCTGTTCCCCGAAACATACATGCTAAGACTTACCACTGACCCATCGTGGTATACTGATCTGTATCCGACGTTGCAACATAGTACGCTTTTATATCGTGCATACGCAAGTGTACTTACATACATCACAGTATCAATTGATCAAAATAACAAAGAAGCATCAATTGATCAAAATAAACTGCAATTATGCAATACGGAACGGCACTTTGTAGTTGCAGCTTTCAGTTACATAAACCGGATTAATTACTACTAAACTGGATAAATTATTAATTAATTAGTGAATTTCCGTCGTTCAAAGTGACCTATTGGAGCGGTCATCGTAGTGCTACCCACTCCCGTGACTTTAAAGTAAACGCCGATTCTGAAGTCCAGATCACTTTTTGAGAGGTCGATGAAAATTTATATATAATTTGTGTGTGTGTGTGTGTGTGTGTGTGTGTGTGTGTGTGTGTGTGTGTGTGTGTGTGTGTGTGTGTGTGTTTGAGCACTCTCAGTTCGGCAGTTTTCTTTTGATTTGATTCAAAAATGCTTTTGAAGATTTTAAATAGTGACCACTTCAAATATTTAAAAATTCTTAACTTTCTTAAAATTCTGATATTACAACTGTAATCAGCGTTAAAAACCGCATAAATTAGCAATTTTAAGTTCTAAAATCCGTCGAAATTATGAAATTGAATTTTCCGGCGGTCAGGGTTTACTTTCGTTTTTTAATCAATGCAATTTAAGAGTTTAAAATTATAATTTACGCATGTTGATCATGACGGTGAAACCAAATTTTCGTTCAATTTTTTTTTTTTTTTTTTTTTTTTTTTGGTGTTTAACGTCCGACTAATTTTAATGACAAGGAAATTTTTATATATACAATCTATGCTTTAGTAAATAGTCAAGTTTGAACCAAATTGGGGTGTATAGGTTTTTCTCTCATTTGGTGCAATAGGCCTACCCACGACTGTGCATTAAGTGAAATAGTAAACAAAAATTTGTAAGCATTTCCGGTTGCACATCTAGATTGCAAACAGTTTGCGTATCTTCCTTCTTACTTTGTATGTAAGTTAGAGTGTTGTTAGATAGATAATGTTTAATTTAAATTACAGTAATTATTTCTTAACAGTTTCACTGCTCAGTTTGATTGAGAACATTCATTTTGGTTTTCCGATTTATTATTAAACCATGATTTATTTAGGTTTTCGGGTTTTAAATTCCACAGTTCTTGTTAATTGCATCAAAGTTTTCCTGTACTGTGACATTCATATATTCAAGATATGAAGCAGTGTTACCTTCAGTTACGTAAACCTTTTTTCCTCCTGGAGATCTCTACTCAAATATTCCTTTACCATAATAAACATTACCTTAGTTTTAAAAAAATATCGAAGAAACAGCTGATTTCTGAAATCAGCTGATTGGTTAACATTACTTCCATCTGCTGCGTATATTAAAATGAATGTTCAAAATCATAAAAGGACTGGTTGGGATGTTGGATTTTGCGCGTCGAATGATGTAAGGGACACGTATATTGATATATTATAGTATATTTTGTCGCAAGTGTCATATTAAATTAATTATAATTAAAAATTTCCTGAGTTTGCGCTCGGCATCGAACTTGGGACATTGCGCGTGTGAGGCACACATGGTAACCACTACACTACGGAAACTACGAAGAACTACCGATGTAAATACATGAAATGAATCGTTAATCGTTATATTACTCGTAAAAGAAAAGTTGTTTTATATTAATTTTTAACGATCAGCTGATTTCATTGAACAGCTGATAGGCTATAATATTTTCCAGGTTATGTTGTTAATAACTAGCTACCCTGTAGGGGGTTGCAAACTAGCTGTACCTATTGAGTGGATTTAGACGTCCCTCGCGGTACCCGTGTCTAATACACACTTACACTTACAACACTACACTTTTACACTCACAATTACATTTAGGGAGGCGATAATAGCCTCAATGTGCTTTTCGCCCTAAAATAAAAAATACAAAAAAAAGTAGCTATGTTTATTGATCGCGTTTTCAAAAAAATGCAATTAAAATAACGATTAATACAATAAATACAAGAATATTTAATAAAATAAAAGACATGCAAATTTTATTTTTAAGAAAAAAAAATCTCTTTTTGAACCAAAAATAAAAATCATGTGTTGTGTTTTCGAAAAAAAATATCCTAATAAAAAAATAAAAAGGAGAAGAAAACATGATGCAAGATTTTTATTTTTTTTTCAATAACAGACACCTATTTTAAATTTACAATTTTATCTATATCTATAAAATCAAAACTATGTTTGTTTGTGTGGAATAGAAATCTAAATTAATGCATGGTTTGTCATGAAATTTTGCATAGGCCTAAATACACTTCAGATATTTTGGTCAGGGTTTTCTGCAATCAGTCGTTAAATCGAAGTAATAATATCTTAATTATCGCATTAATTATTGCAATACAGCTGTATATGAGCAGGCTAGTGTGCTCTATTGTTTGCCTGAATTACTATGTTAAAGTTCGATTTATGTTGTTCCATAGATCATTTGATTATATATTGTTGGTTCGGTTTAATATAACCTCAACATTGTCCATTGACATTAACAACATGTCACATTAAAATACGCCATAAATTCAGTTGGTATTTTATAAAGTTTATCAGATTTAAACAACCGATAAATAACCTTCCTAATTTTGAACACTTTCGGAAGTGATCATAGTAAAATGTTTTCTTCATAACCTATAAATTGCAATTACTGTATCTACTGATAATTTAGTGCAAATATTTCAAATACGCTAAGCATTACGTTCTGCTTTATACCAAACAAAAGGACATGCCTTATTGAAGCCTATTTTGGCTACCTACAGGTTCCTCAGAACACCAGGGTACTCTTACACCTTATACTTTTCCATTTTAAAGGATTTTCAATAAAATAAAACTCACTTAAATCCGATAAAAGGTTTTTAAACAAAATTCGAGGAGGAGTGTTAAATGTCCCCGTGAGAGTGCAACACAATGCAGGCATAGCTGACAGAAAATATTGCGTGTACCAAAACAGCTGATTGCTAAAATTATTGTTGAATGTAATACTTAAATTATCACTGCATCCAAGCCTTAAGTATTTATTTAAGTTTTCAATAAGTTTTGCAATATAAGTTGAATATTTATTTAAATTAGTTTTCAAAGTAGAATCGGTAAGACAATCTAGGTCAGTTATAATATATAAATGTTACTAAATAAAAGACTGCTTTTAGTGAACAGTAAATCCTGTAGCCTAATTTAGGTATGTAATGTAAAATCCGGTTATAGTAGGTTTCATTTTTATAAATATTTCAATAAGGTACAATGTTCGAATTCAGACATTAATTTTGTAGGTTATAAATAAAAAAGTAGAACAAAGTAAGGCCTATTGTGTTAAATAACCTAAATATATTGAGTCACTTGCTTTATTAACCGGCCATACAAGTATTAAATACAGGCCTAACTATAATGTCTATTTTAACAGACGTTCATAATGATAAGAAACAGTAGGCCTACATGGTTTTGCAATGATTTTACGTAGCATATATACACAGTTATCGTATAATACAAATATGAATTAAAGATTAGTGTATTTTATTCATTAAACACCAACTAATTGTATATTTATTGTTTTTTGAAATCATGTTTTTTTACTTTTAATTACGGATAGCAATTTCATAAAAAAGTCTTAACATCTTTTTCTTTTCGTTCATGTACAAACAAGGAAAGCTTTGATTGCCACATACTGTGTATATATAGCCTATTTATAAACTATATTTCTGAGTTTATAAGATTGCTTCAACTTCCTGCTATACATTACTGTATATCGTATATTATTCCTTTCGTTTCCCATTAATGCACAGGTTCACAAATACTAATTAATTTTAATGATTTGATACGAAACAATATGCTTTCATGTTCGTGTTACAATGTTATAGAATTATGTAATTATAATTTAAGCTTTTAAGTCAGCTCATCATAATTAATAACGTTGATGATTATTAAATGTAATATCTTGTTGTGTTAATTTGAAATTTGCCATTACATTTAAATGAAGTAGCATAATTAGATTGAACTTTACGATAATCGGATTTTTCCTACAAACCGCAAAACCGATTAACACGTTTTCGAGTACTGTACTAATTTATCGCGCTAGTACAATCAGGGCATTACATCGAAAAGTCATCATCACTGTGGCTGTGCATTAGCGACTTCCAATCTAGATTTACTGTTTAATGTACTAAATTGACATAACTAACTCGGCTTGGTTTACTAAATGGATTATATCTAATTCTACTTATTATGTTACTTTTCTGTTTTTATAAAATATGTTATATTCTTATTGTATGTAATAATTAAACGTACATTAAGGAACAATATTCGCAAGTGCTTATTCTGGAATATAAAAATACAAGCCTATATGATATGTTAGAATATTAAAGGCAAAAATACAGGATTTAACGCCCGAAACAATTAAAACAAAAATAAATTGTACATGTGTACAGCGAAAAACCACAAACATCAACCAAGTCACAAAGACTAAAAAAGTAATTAATTTTAATTGTTGTTAAATTAAACAGCTTTATTGTTTCAGACATAATAGAAAGTTTTAGCCATTTTTTTATATTAACAGTGAGTGGCCGTGATTATGTGATGACATTAATCATCAAATTTGAAGCACTTTTATTGTTATTCTAAATTTACTACTTCTGGATTATTTAAAATTATTATTAAAATTATTTTTTCTTTGAGTCTTCGAAAATCTGACTGCACAATTATAATCAGCGTAAAATCTGCATAAATTAGCATTTTACATTTTCAAAATTCCATTTAAAATACGAAATTAATCCGATGGTAGTCACTTTCTCGGTATTTTCAATGTAATTTGAAAATTTAATATAACACTCAATTTGACTCATACTTGTTACAAGAATCTAATTTGAAAAAAATTGTTTTTCAGCAAAATCAGTTTATCCGTTTTGAAATATTTCGGCTATTTCAAATCTGAAAAATATATAATTTTTTTTGAAAATCATATTTCATAAATTGGCATTTTAAATTTGTATAATGTTTATATGTTTAGATAACAAGAAAAATATTGTTGGAAGTACGAAACATTCCATCACGCCAGCGAGACAGCTGCGTGCCGCGATTATGTACAAAGTGTGCTCTAATTCTTAGAATTTTATTTATTATGCATTTATTAATGTTGTCGAATTCATACCTTAGTAGTGGTAGAATGTTGGCAATAATTTTGTAAAAACTTTCTAACATTTAAACTAGATTTCATTTACTCTATACTAAAACATAAAGATATAAATGATTAGGATTATGACCTATTCTTCCCGTACAGTGGTCCATCAACTCACCTCATAAAGACTACCGCGGTTTCGAAACTCTATAGTTTCATCTTCAGGCCATACAAAATGTTAAATCCCTCTGTCGAGGTCGTCACAAAGTCAAACAAAACATTAAAACATACATGACAAACACTAAGCACAATTACACATTTAAAATATTCATCATGAAATTCGGCTTGGCCAAGCTACACACGCGACTCGTACGTCGTTACATTCCGGACTGCGGAGTCTCCATCACTTAGCGCGCCCTTCGTTGTTATCAGTTACGGTGCGTCTGTTGGTTTTTGTTACTTACTCAAATCACTTATCCTTAGAGCCATGTCATATATTAAATTTGATTTAAATGAAAGTTTTTCATTGAGGATGTTCTTGGGGTCTGATTTTTTGCTCTTGAAAATTTCAACCTCTTCTATCGCATCCATATAACTGCTTTTATGACACAAATGTAATATTTTCATGTTGGTATGGATGTCTTCAAATTATGGTTTTTGTTCATAAGATGTTCTGCGAAAGCCGAGTTTGTCGATAATGCACTTCTGGGTATGTGCTCTTTAAATCTTTTCTTAAAAGAGCGAGATGTCTGACCGATATAGAAACTTAGGCAATCACTACATTTCATTTTGTATATGCCAGTTTTTTCAAAGTTATCTCCACTTTTATTTGCAACTAGCTTCTTTAATAATGTTGACAACTTATTACTTGTTCTGAAAGAGACATTTATATTTTCTTTGGCTAATTCTTTTTTTAGGGTGTGGCTTAAAGTTGAACCATATTCCGTGGAGATGTATGTTTTTTTATCAGGAACGATTTTCTTATTTTTGTTTTTGTGTTTGGCAATAAGCCTATCAACATTTGAGCTTTTATATCCATTAGAAACAGCTATGTAATTAATGATCTTCACTTCATTTCCATAGCTTCCTTTGTCCATAGGGAGTGAAATTAACCTGTGTACCAAACTATTGTAAGCTGCCATTTTTATATTGTATGGATGGTGGGATGAAGAATGTATTGTTTGGCTGGTTGTGGTAGGTTTCTTATAAACACTGTATTTGAAACTACTGTTTACTTTTGAAATGGATAGGTCAAGAAAATTTGATGTATTATCGGTCTCTTCTTCCAGTGTGAAATGAAGGTTCGGATGTATTGTTTTAAGAAATTTATTGAAATTTGTTAATTGTCTACTATTGCCTTCGAAAAGTACAATTATATCATCCACATACCTGTAATAAAAAAACTACTTTTTCTCTATTGTAGTTCCTATCCGACCATAAAGACAAACTACAATAATGAAAGATATGAACAATGAAATTATTTTTGTATAACTTACGGGTAAGCGAACATAAGAAATCATTCAAAAATTTATTTACTATTTATTCAACTTTTATTACAAACAATTTAATACTATATTATTGTTATTTTTGTCCAACCTGTTATAATTGACCGAGCGAAGCGAGTCTGTTTTAACTTCAGCATTTGGTTTGTGTGTTTGTTGAGCGATTTCAGCCAAATTTTGTTTTGAAATTCGTTGAAATTGTTTTGAAATTCGGCACGAAAATACCTTGCATAAATCCCACATTAGATATGTTTAAAATGTTTTCCCATTCACTTCCGTTTCAAGATGGCGGCCTTTAATTTAACGATGATGAACGTTTGCAGTTTTTGCAAAACGGATTAACCGATTTTTTAAATTTTACCTTGTGTAAAGCCCAAACGATGTATGTGTAAGATTTTCCCATTCATTCGATAATCGGTGGCCTAGTTGATAGCGTACTGGGCTTTCACCCCGAGGACCCGGGTTCGATTCCCGGCCCCAGGGCTTGGCATTTTCATACGCTATAAATCATCCCATCGTCTGCATTAGCCCAAGTGTGCACAATAGTCGGACGTTAAAAAAAAAAAAAATCTGATTTAAACGATGAGAGGCCATTACTGGTTATGTCGTGTATTACTGGCTGAACGGCAAGACCTACCACAACGTTGACTGTTTCATGGAGAAATAGCGTAAACATTTTTCCTAAATTTCACAGTTTTACAAACGCTGTCGTGGAGCGTTGTGTGTATTAAGGCTAAACACGGAGTCATACTGTTCTTTGAACTACTAATGCAATTATTCTTTTGAAAATTTACAATAATAATATCAGGTAAAATAAAATGTTTTATCCGAAGTACAAACTTTGTAATATTTACCTTACGTATAAGATAATGCCACAATACAGTGTAGTTTACCGCAGTAGTGCTGTGTTTCTGTTCTCCGTAAAACCAAATACAATAAACTTCAGTAATGATTTGAATTGGAAAACAAGACTTTTGTAGTTAAACTAAATTAAACTTTGATAGTTCTAGTTGTAGAGTGACAAGAAGGCAAACTTTATGCAAAGCGTGGAAAGGGATGGGTCGGTTTTATTATTAAAGTTTTGCAACGGAATTCTAGCTTTTAGTTTTGGGTTTTACCATGAGACGTGCAATGATCCTACTTTCCTGAAACGTTTAATGTTTTACTGCGTACAACAATTAACGGGTGGAATTGCTTTTATGGTAAAGTTGATTGTTGTTGCTGAATTTTAATTCCATATGATCTTTAGAATTGTAAGACGTTTTAGTTTTGTTAACATAAAAACGAAGGAAATGTTGTATGTAATGTGTAATGATAAAGACTAACATAGTAATAACATAAACGCTAAAAATGGGGGCAACCTCCAACTACCGCAACTGAAACAGAAGTAAATGTTTCACTAATTTTGTCCAGGTGTAATATTAATTATACCCCTTCCTACTATTAATAATATAGAACAATATAATTAGGGGAACATTTTCTAAATGGCCTTTAACTTGTACTGAATGATAAAAAGTAACCCCTAAAAAGATCCACATGTTTAGTTATATTATTACAAGTAGTCAACCAATTAACAATTAACAAATGACATTTTTGAAATTTGGGATCATTGGGAGTGGTTTTATGAACTTTCACTTCATCTTAAGCCTATGCTTAGACTAACGATAGATCCCCGCAGGGGGATTCAGACTAGCTGCACCTATTGAGAGAATTTAGACGTCCCTCGCGGTAGCCGAGCCTAACAAAAACTTACACTTACAACACTACACTTACGACTTTAACACCTTACACTCACACTTACATTTAGGGAGGCGATAATAGCCTCAATGTGCTTTTCGCCTTAAAAAAAACTAACGCTAGACTCTTAAGTTGCGCTGGAAGGAGCACATCACAACAAAGTAGAAGGAACTAAATATTAAATATGGAAAAATGCACTGGCTAATTGGAAGACGTGCAGGGCTAAGCACTTACAGTAAAGTTCTCCTGTATAAACAGATACTGAAGCCAATATGGGAATATGCCATTCAGCTGTGGGGTTGTGCCAAGCCGACGAACAGAAATTTCATCCAGGTGTTTCAAAACAAGGTACTCAGGGGCACAGTGGTATATGAGAAACTCAGATCTACATAGAGACTTAAAGATCAACACGGTGAAAAACGAAATGAAAAAGCATGCAAGAAGACACCAACAGCGTCTCCAGAAACACCCGAACACAGAGATTTTGAGGTTGGATGAGCCCAGTCCGCTTCGTTGGCTCAAGAGGACCAAGCCGGCTGACTTGATATAAGTAGTAATCTTTATATGGGAACAACCATTGGACTGTTACCAATCACACAGTGAATAATTGATTGGAAGTTGCTAAATTAGATATGCTCAGTTGTAACATTATGTGTAAAAAAAATCTTAGCGTATACTGTCTTCTATTTTCGTCTAGAAAAGTACATCAGTCTACCTACTTACCTGCCCTCAGTAGAAATATAACAATACATTATGCAGCAGGGTATAACCAAGCCTTAAACTTCACACATTTACATACAGGTAAATATGAAGTCCGGAGAACTTCAAGAAGGTATTCATATTCATACCGATAGTCTAGCAGTAGAAAAACTATCTGCGGGTCCTACAATACAGCCAACCTGCTCTGGGAGTGTCGGGAGAATCACAATGCTCTTCCTGGTTAACCGGGTGACTCTTCACTAGGTTTCGGGGTATAAGAGAGTTGATAGTAATGAGGTGGCAGACCGACTGGCTGGACTGTGATCTGCATCTGAGTTTATAGGACCTGAGCCGGCTTTAGGGATTTCGCTATCGTTGACCGGGTCTGCTATTAATAGGGGGATTAATAAGCAACACCAGGCAAGATTGGATAACCTTCATGAGCTTCCTACAGTAAGCTAATCTTAAGCATGGTTACATATGGAGGGCTTAAAGGGGCGTCAGATGTCTTGGACAGAGCACAACTCAGGGTTCATTACTGGGCACAAGAACAGGATACGTATATAACATGGAGAAACCGTATGTAGGCTGTGCAGGAAAGAGGAGGAGACTGCAGGGCACATAATTCTTGATTGTGAGGCTCTTGCTGGTAGGAGGCTAGGGGTTTTTTTGTTTCCAGGACTCTAGAGATCTTCAGACGAATGAGATAATCAGTGAATTTTTGGAACATACTAAGGGTATCAATCGGTTAAACTAGTACTCAAGTGGTTTAGATGCAGTATCCCTTCCTCTAGTTTGAATCTAATTTAATCTAAACATGAAGTCCTTTGTAGTGAAGAAGAAAAAATGTACATTGTCCGATTACCCAACATTTTGATTTTTTACAAAAACCACTTTGAAACAAAAATAATACAAAAATGTCTGCATAGTTTCATAGGTAATGTTATATATTCAAAACGTCCTGTATTTTAAATTTTATTTTTACTAAACCTTTACATATGGATTTCAAAATGCTGTTTATTCACCGTTTATTTTTACTAGAGCCAGATCATAATAAGCCCTTCAGATATTTTTTAAAACCGGATTCCGTTACTTTTCATTAAACGTTATGCAATGTTCTGCAAACAGTATTTACACAGACTAGCTCTGAGAGCGTCATTGAACTGCGAGTCGATCTGTGTAACATAGAGACCGAGTACTCAATCCACTCTTGGGAACATTCTAAATATTTGCTTATCTCTTAACTTCTGGCACAAACCCGACGGCAACGCTGAACGTGAAACTAAATGGAAATAAAATAAGGTTAAGAATATATAAATATCATTTTTACCCTTTAAACAATTGTTAATTTATTATTAACATTATTGCAACATGGCTACCGGACCACATATTTAAATAATTAGGATTATGACCTATTTCTCCATCTGGTGGTCACCTCGTAAAGACTACCGCTGTTTCGAAACCTTACTGTTTCATCTTCTGGCCAATACAAAATGTCAAATTCTTCTGTCGAGGTCGTCACAAAGTTAAACAAAACATTGACAACACACGTCACAAACACTAAACACAATTACACGATTAAAATACATACGATGGAATTTGGTTTGGCCAAACGATAAGTGCAACTCGTATGTCGTTACATTCCGGACTGCTTTTAAACAAAATTAAACGATTCAAATACATGCGATAGAATTTGGTTTGGCCAAATGATACGTGCGACTCGTATGTCGTTACATTCCGGACTGCTTTTAAACAAAATTACTCGATACAAATACACGCGATAGAATTTGGTTTGGACAAACGATACGTGCGACTCGTATGTCGTTACATTCCGGACTGCTTTTAAACAAAATTACTCGATACAAACACACGCGATAGAATTTGGTTTGGCCAAATGATACGTGCGACTCGTATGTCGTTACATTCCGGACTGCTTTTAAACAAAATTACTCGATACAAATACACGCGATAGAATTTGGTTTGGCCAAATGATACGTGCGACTCGTATGTCGTTACATTCCGGACTGCTTTTAAACATAATTATATGATTCAAATACACGCGATAGAATTTGGTTTGGCCAAACGATACGTGCGACTCGTATGTCGTTACATTCCGGACTGCTTTTAAACATAATTATATGATTCAAATACACGCGATAGAATTTGGTTTGGCCAAACGATACGTGCAACTCGTATGTCGTTACATTCCGGACTGCTTTTAAACAAAATTAAACGATTCAAATACATGCGATAGAATTTGTTTTGGCCAAACGATACGTGCAACTCGTATGTCGTTACATTCCGGACTGCTTTTAAACATAATTATATGATTCAAATACACGCGATAGAATTTGGTTTGGACAAACGATACGTGCGACTCGTATGTCGTTACATTCCGGACTGCTTTTAAACAAAATTACTCGATACAAATACACGCGATAGAATTTGGTTTGGCCAAATGATACGTGCGACTCGTATGTCGTTACATTCCGGACTGCTTTTAAACATAATTATATGATTCAAAAACACGCGATAGAATTTGGTTTGGCCAAACGATACGTGCGACTCGTATGTCGTTACATTCCGGACTGCTTTTAAACATAATTATATGATTCAAATACACGCGATAGAATTTGGTTTGGCCAAACGATACGTGCAACTCGTATGTCGTTACATTCCGGACTGCTTTTAAACAAAATTAAACGATTCAAATACATGCGATAGAATTTGTTTTGGCCAAACGATACGTGCAACTCGTATGTCGTTACATTCCGGACTGCTTTTAAACATAATTATATGATTCAAATACACGCGATAGAATTTGGTTTGGCCAAACGATACGTGCGACTCGTATGTCGTTACATTCCGGACTGCTTTTAAACAAAATTAAACGATTCAAATACATGCGATAGAATTTGTTTTGGACAAACGATACGTGCAACTCGTATGTCGTTACATTCCGGACTGCTTTTAAACACAATTATATGATTCAAATACACGCGATAGAATTTGGTTTGGCCAAACGATACGTGCGACTCGTATGTCGTTACATTCCGGACTGCTTTTAAACAAAATTAAACGATTCAAATACATGCGATAGAATTTGTTTTGGACAAACGATACGTGCCACTCGTATGTCGTTACATTCCGGACTGCTTTTAAACACAATTATATGATTCAAATACACGCGATAGAATTTGGTTTGGCCAAACGATACGTGCGACTCGTATGTCGTTACATTCCGGACTGCTTTTAAACAAAATTAAACGATTCAAATACATGCGATAGAATTTGTTTTGGACAAACGATACGTGCAACTCGTATGTCGTTACATTCCGGACTGCTTTTAAACACAATTATATGATTCAAATACACGCGATAGAATTTGGTTTGGCCAAACGATACGTGCGACTCGTATGTCGTTACATTCCGGACTGCTTTTAAACAAAATTAAACGATTCAAATACATGCGATAGAATTTGTTTTGGACAAACGATACGTGCAACTCGTATGTCGTTACATTCCGGACTGCTTTTAAACACAATTAAACGATTCAAATACATGCGATAGAATTTGTTTTGGACAAACGATACGTGCAACTCGTATGTCGTTACATTCCGGACTGCTTTTAAACATAATTATATGATTCAAATACACGCGATAGAATTTGTTTTGGACAAACGATACGTGCGACTCGTATGTCGTTACATTCCGGACTGCTTTTAAACATAATTATATGATTCAAATACACGCGATAGAATTTGGTTTGGCCAAACGATACGTGCAACTCGTATGTCGTTACATTCCGGACTGCTTTTAAACATAATTATATGATTCAAATACACGCGATAGAATTTGGTTTGGCCAAACGATACGTGCGACTCGTATGTCGTTACATTCCGGACTGCTTTTAAACAAAATTAAACGATTCAAATACATGCGATAGAATTTGTTTTGGACAAACGATACGTGCAACTCGTATGTCGTTACATTCCGGACTGCTTTTAAACACAATTATATGATTCAAATACACGCGATAGAATTTGGTTTGGCCAAACGATACGTGCGACTCGTATGTCGTTACATTCCGGACTGCTTTTAAACACAATTAAACGATTCAAATACATGCGATAGAATTTGTTTTGGACAAACGATACGTGCAACTCGTATGTCGTTACATTCCGGACTGCTTTTAAACACAATTATATGATTCAAATACTTGCGATAGAATTTGGTTTGGCCAAACGATACGTGCAACTCGTATGTCGTTACATTCCGGACTGCTTTTAAACACAATTATATGATTCAAATACACGCGATAGAATTTGGTTTGGCCAAACGATACGTGCGACTCGTATGCGTTACATTCCCGATTGCGGAATCTTCATCAGTAGTAGCGCGCCCGTTAGTGTTATCAGTTGCGGTGTTTCTGTTGATTTGTGTTATTTATTTAAATCACTTATCCTTAAAGCCATGTCATATATTAAATTTGATTTAAATGAGAGTTTGTCATGATTTTTTGTTCTTATCAATCTAAAACTCTTCAATCGCATCCACATAACTGCTTTTATTACATAAATGTAATATTTCTATGTTGATACGGATGTCTTAGAATTTATGATTTTTTATCCATAAGATGTTCTGCGAAAGCCGAGTTTGTGCATAATGTTCTTATGTTTACGTATTCTTTAAATATTTCTTTAAAAAAGCAAGATGTCTGATATAAAAGCGTAGGCAATCGTACATTTCATTTTATATACGCCAGTTTTGTCAAAGTTTTCTCCACTTGTATTTGCAACTGGCGTTTTTAGTAACGTTGCTAACTTATCAGTTGTTATGAATGGAATTCTTATATTTTCTTTGGCTAATTCAGAAAATATGTTCGTTTGCGCAGTCCGGAATGTAACGACATACGAGTTGCACGTATCGTTTGGCCAAACCAAATTTTATCGTGTAATTGTGTTTAGTGTTTGTGACGTGTGTTTTCAATGTTTTGTTTAACTTTGTGACAATCTATACAGAGGGATTTGACATTTTGTATTACAGCCAACAGATGAAACAATACGTTTCGGAAACCGCGGTAGCCTTTACGAGGTGAGTAGATAGACCACTAGACGGAAAATTAGATCATAATCCTAATTATTTATTATTAACACATAAAATAGACCATCAGCGGGTTTGGATGAAGGGTAATTTATTTTAAATTATTACTAATAGCAATACTGCATTTATCTGAGCATTCGCCAAGTTTAACTTTACAATTCTTTGAACATTCGCCAAGTATAACTTTACAATTCTTTGAACATTCGCCAAGTTTTACTTTACAATTCTTTGAACATTCGCCAAGTATAACTTTACAATTCTTTGAACATTCGCCAAGTATAACTTTACAATTCTTTGAACATTCTCGAAGTATATATTTACAATTCCTTTACCAAGTTTTTATTAACTCGTTTTTTTCTGTTTTTCTGTTCGGAGACGGTGGACGCACATTCCTCTCGACTTGCCAATTACGAGCAACGACATGCTCAAGGTCTTGCAATGCCTGTTTGTTTGTCTGTTTATCCTACAAAATCTTATAATATAAATTTTCTTTTCTTCTTTATTTTTCAGGAAAATAACTATAAAACAAACTGATATATTTATGACTAAAGATCACAAAATACGATGTATAAAATAATTTCTCCAAGTACTCATATAGATAATGTAAGATTATATTGTTCTATGAAAATACATGTAACTTTTAAAACGTAGGGCGAATTTAAATGGATTAAATGCTCCTTAATGGAGGTCAAGTAACTCCTAATTGGTGGAAATAATTTTATATTACTTATGGTTTTTCGTTTCAAATCTTACAAATATGTTCATAACTATTGAAAGTTCACGACAATACTGCATTAACTGTACGGGATTACGAAAATTATTTTATACTTTTCAGTCCCTTTTTTAAAAGAGTGGAATATTAAAAGTTTTCTTTTTCTTTAAATAATTATTTTATTAAGTAAAGAACTGTCTTTTCAGATATATCTAATGTCGTACAAAAACATGTTCTGTATTATTATTACTGTTCATTCAGACATTTTCCCATCATTGTGTACACAAAAACAATACACCACATATCTACAGCATTGATCGACTCTCGTTCTTAACAGCCTAACTTTAAATCTAAATACTCAGTAACCGGCATGCTTAGGTCTATGTGCAATTACTAAAAAGCTATTAAAAACACTCTTTGTAGATCCCTAAGTGGTCAAACCAGAGCAAAAAAATAAAACTATATGAAACCATGAGTTACACAAAAAAAAGTGCTACACAAAGCTGACAAATACCATATCAAAAAAAGGTTGTGTTCAAGGCCACGCACATACCGTTCCCTTTGTCTCAGTATCTTAGCCTGAAATGTAGTAATGACCGATTAAACTTATTTAAGTTCATTTCTAATACGGAGTAGCTACAGAAGCGTCATTTCTACACTAGTTAGGTTGTTAGGGCTGTTCGTATTGTGTGTGAGGCTTCAATTATTTTGCCAGTTATTTTCGAATAGTACTTTTGCCTCTTTCCATTTAAATTTATCATTTTAATACCTTAGGCTACCAATTTTATTTACCAGTATACGTAAAGAATTACTGTCTTAGGGAACATCAATTTTTAAATGCTTATTGATCTATTCTTTTAGTTTCCTGAGCCTAAGAAAAGTGATTGTTTGTGTGTGTGTGTGTGTGTGTGTGTGTGTGTGTGTGTGTGTGTGTGTGTGTGTGTGTGTGTGTGTGTGTTGGAAATTCTATATGTCCCGCCATTTTTGATTTACCTACTAGGCCTAGTCGCGTGTTCTTTTCGTGTTCATTAATTTTTATGTTTATAGATCCCTGTTTCTCGTGTATAAAACGCCTGTCGTTCACATTTTGTATTGAAACTATATTGTTTAGTGTTCTAATGGTTTTGTTTTAAAGAGGTGTTGCCTAAAAGTCCTTTTGTTTTCATTAAACGCATTGTATATTTTCTAGCGAGACGCCTAATATTTTCCGACAATCCTGGCATCGTTTTCACTTTCTTTGTACTGTTTCTTAGTGTTGCCTCTTAGCTTTAATACATTTTGAAATTATGGACTGATGATAGGGCCTATCCATTGGTAAACAGGTCTTTTATAGTATGATTTAGCTTATGGATTAGATCATCTTTATCAGGACAAATATAATTGGCTCTGATGTGTAAGGAATTCCTCCCATACTACCATAAAGTATCAATTTTAAAAACATGTTCTCCATTTTGTGAACACAAAGTTCCGAGCGATCACGGAGTTTAACAAAAATAAACCTAAAAAAAAGACGTTTTTGTATTCATCTAACACATGTAAATTATCTTTTTCGTGGTTTAACAGTGACAGTTGTCGAATGATTGTAAACAAAAAACGTTCCTTCCGCGTTTTCCAGAAATAGTATTTAGGTAATGAGAAATTATGTGAAAGAGAAAAAGAAAAATTCATGACTGAGATTTTTAAAAAAATTGTAGACTATTTGACTAGTATAAGTATCGTCACGTTGGCAAGACTGGCAACGCAAAGTCGGATTTCTAGCGCGTCAAAATCTAGTAAGATGTCTAAATAAAGTCTCAACCCATTGCACTATGTAGAGCTTTTCCACAACAATATCTGGACGCTAAACTGTAAGAAAATGTGGTGCTAGGTCTAAAAATTCCCTTTAAATTAATATGCCTTTCACTTTAAAATCATGCATTAGAGAGAAACTCAAGGTTGATGTACGTATCCTAACATTGAAACACAATGTTCACCGCTAGCTGGTTTGTCCCTGAAATTCAGACATTGACCGATTTGAATTCTATAAAATCTTGAAAATTCATCCGAAGAATAACCGATATCCTTTAAGGCGGGATGTTAGGCGGAGAATGTTTTTGGAAGAATCGTTCTTGAAAGTCATAAGGAGTTCTGCTAAACTTGATAAAGGAAACTCGATACAAGTACGAACAGAAATAGTACGGTACTCCGCCATTGAAAAAACATAATAAGAACAATTATAACGTAAAATATACTGACTGAAAAATTAACAATAGAATCAGCTGACCGATAATATAATACAATTGTTTGAATTTCAGTTCTGTGAATGCCAGTACATAATTTGACGCATATGTTAAGAGATTACCAAGTAGGTTAATATATGAAACTAGTATCTGGATATTTTAGTTTATACACTAGGACTCAGAATGTGTGTCCATTTTACTTGGAATATTTGAGTGTTGGGTGTGGATATTCATTTCAAGTTCAGTTAATACTCGGTTTTACGGTTTTAGTTGTGATCTTCTGTTATCCAGTTTTTAACCCAAACTGTTCTCTTTTACATTTACTTTCTCACTTCCTTTACTAAACGAAATATACGTAAAGAATTACTGTGTTAGGGAAAATCAATTTTTAAATGCTTATTGATCTATCCTCCTAGTTTCCTGAGCTTAAGAAAAGTGATTGTGTGTGTGTGTGTGTGTGTGTGTGTGTGTGTGTGTGTTGCAACGACCCGAGCTAGCCAACGTTATGAGTTCCTCCTGAGTCGACGAGAAAATCGATACTTCTTGTTTCTATTACACAACCTTGATCGATTTAATTTTCTTAAAAGCAAATATATTACTAACACAGTTTGAGTACGTTTCTAAAATTTTATTTTGCTCTTTTTATTTATTTATATTTTTATATAGTATCCATTTTTTCCGAGGGTATTTGAAAAGGAACATATCTTAAATGATCTCAACGTTTATTGTGCTTATTATGTTGGTACATTTGATACAAATTATTTCTACAATTCATAATTACGCTATAAAGTTATTCAGTATTATTGGTAAATTATTAAAATTCTAAAAAAACTACAAAATAAAAATTTACGTACAGGACATCCATAATGTTTCTATTTCAAATTTTAAATGTACTTAAATTTTTAATAACTGCCACAAAAATTTTCCATCTGAAATAATAATTTAGATTAAATTTCCTTTCACATATTTAATTAGTTTCAATCACTGACTAACAAGTAATATATCCGCTAGTAGAAAAAAAAACCAACCGGTCTTGAGTCTTGTTAATTATTAGCAATATATACACTCTTATTTACCAGTTAAAATGTTGTTGAACGCCACCAAATTGAATGACAACATTCATTACCTTGTGCTAACATATTTGTTATTAACTTTGCTAAACAACTTAAAAGAATCATTAAAATTAAAAAATTAGGTTGAATACAGTAAATAAATGTAGTGAATTTAAATTAAAAACACAAAATACAAACAATGTAGATATTTTTACATGTATTTATATAAAAAGTAATTCTTATTCCACAAAATAACTTTTTCATTTTCTACTAATAATTTTTTAAAATAATTCCAAACATTACAACACCACAGTAATAACCTAAATATACAAACTATTGCAAACAATCCTCTAGCCTAATTTTTAAAGTACTCATCTTAAAAGTCCATTATAAACTAGATTTACGAGCGATTTACTTTTCAACAAATACACATATGCATGAGCCTAATTGATTAAACCTATGTTTATTTTTTAATTAGAAGGATATAAGCCCTCTAGCATTCAGCTTTGGCCTAATTTTACATTTACTTAATTAAAAAGTTGGTAATATTTTAAAAATTTTGTAATCTGTTATGGCACTTTGAAATCTGGCCGTTGCAGTGTGTGTGTGTGTGTGTGTGTGTGTGTGTGTGTGTGTGTGTGTGTGTGTGTGTGTGTGTGTGTGTGTGTGTGTGTGTGTGCGCGCGCGCGCGCGCGCGTAATACCGAATAATAAATTGAATACGTCTGCACATTTACAATAAATCTTGTGTAAAAGCCACGTTGTGAAACATTTTTTGGTAAAATAAGGTATAAAAAAACCTCAACGAAATAAATCTGAAAGGAAAATGATGTCAGCTCTCTGCTCCTTTAGGTTCACTGCCAAGGGAATAAAATATGATTGTGCTGAATTCGCTTTCTTGTTTGAGACCCTATTGATGTTTCTAATGTATATTTCTTACACGCTTGAATCGGACTGTAACCGTATTCAAAATAACGTAACTTTAAAACCATTCGCTACTTTTAATTTACAAATATATTATGGATTTATCAAATTCAGGTCAAGAATATTGTTCTTTTGTGAAATAGAATTTATTTGTTATGAATTTGAAATTATGTAATTTTAATAAGATTATATTTTGAACTTTTATATAACTTTCAGTTTCATCAAATTTATAAATATCACTAAGCATAATAGCTTTTACGAAGTAAAGTTTACTTAGATATTTATTTTAAAATGTTTCCAATAGATATTTTTAAATGTTAATTTAATGCAATACAAAATAAATTTATATATATTACTTAATTTATTTTATAATATAATTGACATTTTATTTATTTTAATCTTCTTTTAAAAGAAAACTTAATGGTGTATAAGTAATTGCAGCATACAGCTGTCTCGCCGACAATATAAAAGCGAATTTCCAACGATATTTTTTTGAACTTAAACATTTTTCAAAAACATGATTTTAGATTTAACCCTGAAAACTATTATCAGAATCTGATATTTAATATTTTTTACTTTAAAACTACAGTATTAGGAATCAAATTGACATTAACTGGGTTAGTAAACTTACAAATTAAATTCAAAAACCGAAAATGAGACCTGACCGCCGTCAAATACGAGGTGTGTTCAGAAAGTAACGAGAATTTTTAAATTTCGCGGCCTATTGTCAAATATTTTTTTTATTATGTTGTTATACATGCCCTTGAAATATAATAAAACTTTCAACGGTTTTCATTGTTGACTTTGTTTGTGAGAGCCACTAAGGTTAAACGTGTTTTTATGAGCTCGGCGATTTTCGTTTGTTAAAAGAAATGGATTAAAGAATTTGTATCAAATTTTGCGTAAAAATAGAATAAAGTGTAACAAAGTGTGTAAAATGTTAACTAAGGCCTATGGTGAGTTTGCTATTAGTAAAGCAAGAGTTTACGAGTGGTATAAGCGTTTCCAAGAAGGCGGTGAAAACGTTGAAGATGACGAACGCCCTGGACGCCCCAGCACATCAATAACCGATGAAAACGTGGAAAAAGTGAAAGAAATGGTTATGAATAATCGCCGAATCGCAATTAGAGAGGTCGCTGATGATGTTAGCATATCGATTGGATCATGTCATGATATTGTTTTGTGTATGAAACGCGTGGCAGCAAAATTCGTTCCAAAATTGTTGAATTTTGAACAAAAACAGCGGCGAATGGAAGTTGATCAGGAGTCACTAAATTAAGTCAACGACGATGCAGAATTACTGAAACGTATTATAACAGGCTGAAACGTCGAAACTAAGGCTCAATCATTCCAATGGAGGCATCCTGGCTCGCCAAGACCGAAAAAGGCTCGACAAGTGCAGTCGAACGTGAAGGTTATGCTCACTGTGTTCTTCGATATTAATGGCATAGTGCATCATGAATTCCTGCCACCAGGTGAAACGGTCAATAAGGTCAAACTACATACAAGTTCAACACGTTTGCGTGAAGCAATCCGAAAAAACGCCCGGATCTGTGGAAAAACAATTCATGGCTTTTGCACCACGATAATGCACCAGCTCACACTTCATTGCTTGTTTGTGAATTTTTGGCCAAAAATAGTACTGTAACGATGCCCCAGCCTTCATATTCGCCAGACATGGTTCTGTGTGACTTTTTCCTATTTCCAAAAATAAAGAGAACCTTAAAGGGCCGTCGTTTTACAGCCGTAGATGACATTAAAAGCGCATCGCTGAAAGAACTAAAGGCTATCTCAAAGATCGAGTTTGAGAAGTGTTTCGAGGATTGGAAGAAGCGCTGGCACAAGTGCATAATCTCCAATGGTGACTAATTTGAAGGCGACAACATCAATGTAGAAGAATAAATAAATATTTTGTTCAAAAAATTAAAATTCTCGTTACTTTCTGAACACACCTCGTATATCTTCTTAATGCCAATGGTTAGTGAAAACCGAAAATACTACTTCATGCAGATTTTAACACTGATCAAAACCAATGAATCTATTCTGTATTCATTGTCAAAACTGAGGTTATAAAAAAAGGTTAAATAATCAAAACTGAGTAGGGTGTACTGTATGTGGCACCAATTACTACAGTATATATTTATTGTAGTATGTAATTATTTACCTGAGGTGTTTACTTATCCATTCTACAGCTTTTAAGTTGTTTCGTTGTTGCAGCTCTTCTAAGCATTCACTAGTCAACAATTTGTAAGCATTAACGGTAAAACATCACTTTGTTTTTATTCATTAGCTTAAATTGTGTGACACAACCCTGCGGGAAGGAGTGGTGTGGTGTGTGGAAGCGCAGGAAAAAGGTTTAGGGAATATAAAAAAAAAATCATTCCTGAATGAATAACCGTATTTTATAATGGAAGATTAATTCACAAACAGAAATTAATGAGGCAATTTGCTACGTTTTCATAATTATCGTAATGAAAAGAAATTGGACTGTATGAATATAAAATGAGTTTTTTTGAACAAATACACATTTGTTGATGGGCATGAACAAAGTAAAAAGGTTTTACTTACAAATAAGTAAATGTTTCGTGGGTTTAAAAATAAACAAATGATTATTTTATTATTAATAAATCTAAAATTATACTCCATGAAATTTTGAACAAGAACTTATGTATTTCATTTGAAAATGTGCTTTTTTAAAGTAATAAACTAATTTCAACAAATAAATAAATATGAAATTTAAGTTATGATAGGTTTTATTAATAAGGTTCATACATAATTTAAACGATGATCTATTTGAAAAATTCCGATCAGTTATGCAGAAAATGGTACAAAAAATAATGTTTCTAAAAGTAGTCGCCAACATTATTGACTTATTTTTTCTGACCGAACGAAGTAACCGTCTCTGTTTCAAACGGTTACGACATTTGGTTTGTGTGTTTGTTTTGTTACGCATTATTGGCCAAACGCATAGACTGATCGTTTTGAAATTTGGTACGATTTGTGTTTCTTTTGTTACGCAATTACTGGCCAAACGCATACCGATCGTTTTGAAATTTGGTACGATTTGTGTTTGTTTTGTTACGCATTACTGGCCAAACGCATACCGATCGTTTTGAAATTTGGTACGATTTGTGTGTTTGTTTTGTTACGCATTATTGGCCAAACGCATAGACCGATCGTTTGAAATTTGGTACGATTTATGTTTGTTTTGTTACGCATTACTGGGCAAACGCATAGACCGATCGTTTTGAAATTCGGTACGATTTGTGTGTTTGTTTTGTTACGCATTATTGGCCAAACGCATAGACCGATCGTTTTGAAATTTGGTACGATTTGTGTTTGTTTTGTTACGCATTACTGGCCAAACGCATAAAATGATCGTTTTGAAATTTGGTATGATTTGTGTTTGTTTTGTTACGCATTATTGGCCAAACGCATAGACCGATTTTGAAATTTGTGATTTGTGTTTGTTTTGTTGTTACTGATCGTTTTGAAATTTGGTACGATTTGTGTGTTTGTTTTGTTACGCATTATTGGCCAAACGCATAGACCGATCGTTTTGAAATTTGGTACGATTTGTGTTTGTTTTGTTACGCATTACTGGCCAAACGCATAAACTGATCGTTTTGAAATTTGGTACGATTTGTGTTTGTTTTGTTACGCATTATTGGCCAAACGCATAGACCGATCATTTTGAAATTTGGTACGATTTGTGTTTGTTTTGTTACGCATTACTGGCCAAACGCATAAACTGATCGTTTTGAAATTTGGTACGATTTGTGTGTTTGTTTTGTTACGCATTACTGGCCAAACGCATAGACCAATCGTTTTGAAATTTGGTACGATTTGTGTTTGTTTTGTAACGCATTACTGGCCAAACGCATAGACCGATTATTTTGAAATTTGGTATGATTTGTGTCTTTGTTTTGTTACGTATTATTGGTCAAACGCATAGACCGATCGTTTTGAAATTTGGTACGAATATACTTTGTATAATGTCCGAACGACTTACGTGTATTTTCCCCATTCCCATCCATTCCAAGATAGTAGCCTCTGATTTACAATGAGTGTACGCTGTTTCTGTCAAACACATAAACCGATTGTTTTAAAATTGAATACGAAAGTACCTTGTATTGAGCCTAACCTTTTATGTGAACGATTTTCGCTCATTTACTTCTCTGTTAATATAGAGGTTTCTGATTTAACGATGACGAGTTACGCAATTTCAATCAAAAGAATTGGCCGATTGTTTTGAAACTTAGTACGAAGGTACCTTGTATAAAGCCGAAAGATGTAGGTGTAACAATTTTCCCCATTCAATTCCGTTTCAACAAGACGGCCTTTGAATGTACACAGTTTTAGCTAAAGTCATTAACTGATTGTTTCGCAATTTGGTACGAAGATATACGTAAGATTTTTCCAGATTCCCTTCCGTTTCAAGATGGCGGACCCTTATTCAACGTTAAGAGTTATTTTCTATAATACTGGCTGAGCGGGGCAAAAGCTATCATAATTTTGACAGTTTCATGAATAAAGAGCATAAAATTTCCAATAACGTTGGTCCAATAATATTTTCGTAAGTATTACGGTTATCCGTTAAATCGCCGGAAAAGATACAAGCGCTGTCGTATATCGGTTAATTTGGCGCTGTTTGTATCGGTTAACAATATACTGTGAGGTCTACTATTATGTACACGCTTTTCTTAACTTGCTTCCTCTGTCTGTATGTTTCATGGTCCAAATCTTGTAATCGATTTTTAACTCACATTATATCATCCATCGTCTTGAAATTTTTCACCCTTGGTTGCTTCCGATGTCAATGTAATATTCCGATGTCGATGTAATGTAATAATTAGGCACATCAAATTTTGCTTCATTGTGCTCTAATTAATTTAAAATTGCCTATGGGAAAATAATTTTAGCGCTGCTCAATAGATGGCGTTAATTTCTTCTAACACTATTCGCATTGAAAGTTGTCGAAAGAAGCGAGTTCGAAAAAATTTCGAAAAATCGATTACAAGATTTGTCACTAAAAAGTAGAAAATAAAATTAAAAAATATCTTTAAAAACACGATTTTTAATTTGAGTACTAAAAAGTACTTTTTAAATGCACTAAAAAGTAAAAAATATATTGTCATCAGTAGGAGAATAAAGCGTGGGTGCCCAATACTCACAAGTATCTTCTTCAATAATTTCCAGTTAATCTAATCTGCACCCACGCTTTATTCTCCGACTGATGAAAAATGTATTTTTTACTTTTTAGTGCATTTTATGCTTGAATTGAAAAGCGTGTTTTTAAAAATCTTTTTTTATTTAATTTTATTTAGTTACTAGTAATTATTTCTACAAATATGAAGTAATTTCCAAAGTTTTTAGGTAAATCCCAACTGTTCCTTTTTCCCCATAAAAGGTATACAATTTTTGGAGACGCAAATTAATTGGTACCGGTGCCATTTCAATTTTGAATTTACTACTGACCAAACTCATGAATTCCAGAGCAATGACTCATACAAATGAGAATTTTATCTTTTTATTTATAGAGTAACAAGAATTAAATGCTCAGACTTAGAGTAAATATTGCATTTTATCGATTTGAGTATAAGCATAAGTACATTTACTTCAAAATAGTTGATTATAACCAATTATTTATTTTTATTAATACGGCCCTATTGTCAGTACAATTTAATACTTCGTTAATTTTGTGTATAGTAGGGGCACAAAACAGTTTTGCGGAGGAGTGAGGTTAGTCAACCTTAGATACGCCACGGGCATTACTTGCCGTTGAACAACGCAGTCAAACAAGATTGCGCAATCTCTTTTACACGCCTACGGGTAAACACATTCTTGGCATATTTATTCTCGTTTAGTTACAAAGCGCAGCAACACGAACGCTCTATCATTTGTTTTACAAACTGAAAATCTTTCAAACCAAGTGAAGCAGAAGAAAGAAATAAGTCTTAAAGTCCATTCTGAACCCTCGTCACGTGAGCTTAACGGTGACGTCACTAACTTCACTGTAGGACGGAAAGAAGTCGACAGAAACTTACAATAAGGGAACTACAAACAAAATACCGAGACATGTAGGTTTTCAAATTCATTTTTATTTTTAAAACGGGAGATTATAACTGAGAGCCAACATGTTTGTAAGCAGGCACATTTAAAATTAATTTATAAACACATATCACTGATTACGAATTCAAATTTTTGAAATCTAAATTAACAGCGGTGGGAACACGAGAAAATACAAATAATATTCGTGCTTCTAATTTAAATACATATGTTTAAATATTTTCGTGCAATTCGTAAAAAATTACTTGCGTTGTAAAATGGCCTACGAAGGGTAAAGCTTCACCGTAGCCTATAAGAGTCAGTCTACCGGGACAATGCGTGTAATTAAACATCATCTGTTGAATCAATCTTAAACATTTCTCTTAAACATCGTTCGACTGTACTTCGTTAACTATTAAAGAATGGCATTTCAGTAACAGAGAAGGCATTATTTTACTAAATATCCGTTAAGGAAAACCAAACATACAGCCTGACAACCCCAAGTCACTTATCTCGGAGACTGCTTGTGGTATACGCGTATTTAATCGTCAACTATAACATGATCTCAAGGAAATTTCCTCTTGAATCATCCAGGGTCAATTATATGCCTCACAACCCCCTACTTACGTACGTAAAATTTCTTCAGCCAAAAAATTCATTTCGTTTTCACTTTTCTGGCTGAACTTCTGTCTGAAATCATGCAAGAATAACCAGATATGTTCACGGCTTCGAAATATGTTTTCGGTGATTGCATAATGGATATTCTACCTGCTAATTAAGCAACATTTCACTGACAGTATGTTCGTAATTAATTGTCATTAACCGAAAGTTTGACAACAACGAAGGACGTTTATTTGTAGAAGAAAAAACCTATGGATCTCGGGGAGTTACCGACAGAAGCGAAGCTTTTGTTAGTGATATCTTTGCTGAATATATATTTAGTTTAAATGATTGTTTACAAATATCTTGTTTTGTTTAAATAAATGAAATACGTGAACCTTCCTTAGATCTTATTTACGGTACTTGTAGTAAAAGAACAGTTGTTTCATATTAATTCGTAACGATCAGCTGATTTCATTGAACAGCTGATAAGTTATAAGTTTCAGGTTATGTTGTTAAAAACTAGCGATATTAACAACAATTATTATAAACGTTTTTATT
>CM040188.1:34599624-34604624 GCA_022606455.1 Callitettix versicolor | reverse complement strand
AAAGTACACCTAAAAACGTTAATCCTGTGAACAAAGCTAGTTCAAAGTTCATTGAATATTGACTTTGGTTACTATTTGCAAAGCTTAATTGACGTACAATCTAATCTGCTTTACTACCTATTTACAAACGACATTTATTACATTTACATTCTTTAAAGTCGATAAGAATTAGGGTACTGCTTATCCCTGCTGAACTTTGTTTTATATTCCTTACATGCTCCTTGGCCTAGTTTTTTAATACTGACTCGTACCAACCGTCCGTCCGGTAAAACAATTTTCTTCCGTCTTGGTTGTGATTTTCGTTTGGTAGGTAGAGGATGTTCCAGGAACTCCGTCTTTACTCCTCGGTGTCCGCATGTTTCCGTGTAGTGGTTTTCTTGAAAAACCTGGTCCCTTTGGATCACTGGTACACGCAACTTCCTCTTATGTGAAGGGTCTGTTTTCGGTTTTGTAGTTCTTGGCGGAATATGACGCAATAATTGCCCATCCTGGATTAGGTAATTTGAAAATGCTTTCGGGTTTACATTTCCTCGATCACAGTGGCGATCACACCATGTTTTACGGGGTTTACTACAACGTGAAGGGATCCTATCATCTTTTCGTGAGCGTTCGGCGTTTTGAGCTCTGCGAGGTTCTATTGGCACATCTATGAGACCTAGTTCAGTCCCTTTGTTTTTTTTGTAAAGCGATAAAGTATCTGCTGCTTTATTTAGGGCAGGGATTGTTCTATTTTCAAAAGTCATTTTCGCACCCGGTCGGTTATCCAGCGCTTCATGTCTGGTACCCTTAGAGCGAATCTTCACCTCCCTTGTCCAGTCATTCCACTCCTTAGAGGTCGTAAATTTTGAATGTCGGGGTTCAGTTGCCTTTCTTATTCGCACTCGTGAATCATTTCCCGACCAACAGTTGCAGCTGGTGGTTCGAATTCCTTCTCGTTTGCAATAAAAACATTTCAATTTTATGGGCTTCGCACAGTCAATAAACATGTGGCCTTCGTGGTCACAATTCCAACAAACAATTTTTTTACGGTCGGTTGAGGTGGTTTTCCGCGGAATCTTTTCGTGTTTCTTTAAGTCCGTAGAATTCGTTAATCGATTATGCGAAGATAATCTAGGCGCTCTATAATTCTCTCGGGGAAAGTTTCGTGTACCCCTGCTCGTCTGTAGATGCCTCTGAGGCTCATCAATGGTTCTAGTGGGTGGTTGTCGTCCAATTTTCTCTGCAGGCTCTGTCGACCGAGTCGTTAAACTATTTATTACATTAATATGATAGTCTTTAGACCACTTTCCTTGGGGATAGTACGCTGTTTCCTTTGTTAGTGCTTCGGCCGGACTTGGAGGAGTCCTATAATTATTTCTTTCCCGGAGAAAAATTTCATACTCCTCGGCTAACCTATAAAGTTCGGAAAGTCCTTCAAAATCTCTGCGTCGAATGTACATTTTATAGGACGGCAACATATTCGAATAAATACGTTCAACTTGGGCCTCTCGTGAGTACCCACCTCTCCTGCGCATTAACGTAGATAAGGCCACCACAAAATGGCGGAATGGTTCGTCTTTGCCTTGTGTACGATTCCTTATTTCATCTTCTAAGTTATAGTGATATCTTAGTGGCAAATATTGACGCTCAAAATCTTCAATAAAATCTCTAAATGATTCCCAGAACGCTCGGTTATTTCGATACCAGAGTAAAGCATTTCCTGTAAGTAATTCCGGCAATGCATATAGTAAACGCTTGGATTCTATGCCGTAAGCTTCTTGTAACTCTCTGATTCTTTCTAGGAATGATATGGCATCCCCTTTACCATCGAACTTAATATTCCACTTTCTAACTAAATCACATATTTGGGCCGAATCCGATTCTGAGTTTTCCGAAAGTTTTTCCGATCCATGTGTAGATACAGTCTCCTTAGGGATCCTGTTTCCTTCGGGGAGACGCGAAGGCTTTACTTCAGAGTCTCTTTTAAGAGCGGCGATAGTCAACCGAACTAATTTAGCGTCTGCATCTATGGGTAATCCCAATAATTCTCGTACATCGATTTCTTCTTCTGCTCGTCGTTGACGGCCGGAAGTTTTATCTTTCGAAATTTCATGAGCGGTTTCGTCGTCATCCTCCCACGAGCGCTGTTGCTGCGTATTCGGCGAGATCATCTCTTTTCCTGACTTTATAGCCTCAGATAATCTTTCGCGTAAATCTTCGGTTCGACCTTTACGGGATAGGCCGTATTTCGATAACTCTTTTTGTAGCTGAAATTTCTTTAAGTAGTATATCCAACTAGTCGTATTGTCTTTATCAGTAACCTTCGGAACTACTGCTGGATTAGTTGTAGGCGGAATTTTATCCGATTGCGTTCGGAAGTCATTATTAAAGCCATCACCTTCCATCAGTTGAAACGTGACCGTGAAAAAGCGAAGAACACGAGTAAACGAAACAGGGAACAACATCGTATACTATTTATATAAACTGTAACTTTAGCTTATTTGTTTTTCGAGTTCGGGCGCCAATTTTAACGGTAGTTTAATTATTAACGTTTATTATATTCAATTCGAATATAACGATATTTTCATAAATTCGTTTTAGTTCAATTATTATCGTTTATTCGGGTCCCAGTATAACAGTATTTATCGTAAATTCGAGTTACTTACATCGAAGTCCCAGTATAACAGTATTTTTCGTAAATTCGAGTTACTATAACCAAAGTCCCAGTTCGGGCGCCAATTATGACGTTAAATTACGTTACGACTAAACGCCGGATAGCCGTCCGCATTCATAGGCTTCGCCAGGGTTCAAATGCAGGTAATGGTTTTGGCTCAGTTATAAATTGGGCTCATCGACAAAATCAGTATTTCATGATTTTGCTCACCCATGTTTAAGTCATCATCGCCAAAAGGGGCTTTGAATTTGAATATTGATTAGCTGCGCAAATTTATGGGAGCAAGGATTTAGGTGCTCAATATTCTCGAGCGTAAGGAAGTTTTAGGTGCTCAATATTCTCGAGCGTAAGGAAGTTTTAGGTGCTCAATATTCTCGAGCGTAAAGAAGTTTTAGGTGCTCAATATTCTCGAACGTAAGGAAGTTTTAGGTGCTCAATATTCTCGAGAGTAAGGAAGTTTTTAGGTGCTCAATATTCTCGAGCGTAAGGAAGTTTTTAGGTGCTCAATATTCTCGAGCGTAAGGAAGTTTTTAGGTGCTCAATATTCTCGAGCGTAAGGAAGTTTTAGGTGCTCAATATTCTCGAGCGTAAGGAAATTTTTAGGTGCTCAATATTCTCGAGCGTAAGGAAGTTTTAGGTGCTCAATATTCTCGAGCGTAAGGAAGTTTTAGGTGCTCAATATTCTCGAGCGTAAGGAAGTTTTAGGTGCTCAATATTCTCGAGCGTAAGGAAGTTTTTAGGTGCTCAATATTCTCGAGCGTAAGGAAGTTTTTAGGTGCTCAATATTCTCGAGCGTAAGGAAGTTTTAGGTGCTCAATATTCTCGAGCGTAAGGAAGTTTTAGGTGCTCAATATTCTCGAGCGTAAGGAAGTTTTAGGTGCTCAATATTCTCGAACGTAAGGTAGTTTTAGGTGCTCAATATTCTCGAGCGTAAGGAAGCTTTAGGTGCTCAATATTCTCGAGCGTAAGGAAGTTTTAGGTTTCCAGGTGGTTGCTATTCTCGAGCTCTCGGAATCCTAAATACTCCAAGGATTCGGAATGCCAAATTTCTTCGCTATTCTCGAGCTCTCGGAATCCTAAATACGCCTAGGATTCGGAATGCCCAATTTCTAAGATTTATGACTGCTTCTATGATTTAATTCTTACCTTGGTATACGATACCTGTTTCCTGCCGGTATGCGTTTTTGTTCGCTATACTGCCCTGAGTTATCGAGTGGTCGATGCACGGTCAACGAAAGGCTGCACCGAAGTTATCGAGTGGTCGGCGAAAGACGGCCCCAAGTTATCGTATGGGCGGTCGGCGAAAGACTGACCAAAATTATCGAATTGTCGGCGAAGGACTGACCCTGTTATCGTGGGCGGCCCGCGGAAGAGTGACCAAAATTATCGGATGGTCCGCGAAAGACTGACCCCCTGGCACTTGGTGAGTGGCAGGAGAGAATCAATCTCCCCAGATAGCAATCTTGTTTCTGTTAATAACATTTACAATGTATGATTTGTGTAGTGGCTTTATTGCGTCCTGTCTAGGTGAGGGATGAAGATGTGGGTTGGGCTTGGATTTTTATTGAGAATTTGAATTTTGATGAAAGTGACTATGTGAGTGTCACATTAGTCGCTTTTATGGAGGTTCATAGACTAGACACAGAGGCCTTTTTCTGTATCTTAGTGGGGGAGCGGGATCTGTCACAATGGCGGACAGATGCGCGTGCGTGGAGCTTTCTGCTCGCGAAACCAGTTTTTCAGTGAGTGTAAGGATATATTCCTCGAGTGTGAGGACTTTAAGGCCGTGGCACATGATCTCGTTTCTGACGAACCACGGGGATTCAGTCAGTAAACGTAGGGAGCAGTTTTGGAAGGATTCCAGCCGTTTCCTTCGAGAGTTAGAGATGAGGAGTACCAAGCCGGAGCTGCATAAGTAAGAATGGGTCTGATGTACATTTTATACATAGTCAGCCTGATTCTTAGTGGTATTGGGCTTTTGTTCGCAAGAACAGGAAAAAGCTTTCTGCGAGCCGCAGCAGCTTTGCCTATAGTTTGCCTGACATGTGGGGCAAGAGTCAGTCGTTTGTCAAGCGTGACGCCTAGGTATCTGACTTTAGGTTTCCATGCTATGGGAGTATCGTTGATTTGAAGCATAGTTTTGGGATTATGTAGTTTCTTTGTAAAGGCGATGGCTTCTGTTTTGTCTGCATTCACTGCAATTCTCCACCTACGAAACCATGGCTCCAATAGGTCCAACTGACGTTGAACGTTTTTGGCCCCAAACTCGAGGTTCATTGAAGAATAATAGAACATGGAGTCGTCAGCGAAGAGCCGCAGTGACACAGGTTCTTGGACAGGCATATCG